>JAQFVV010006211.1:2234920-2424920 GCA_028023455.1 Epiperipatus broadwayi
ATTTATTACATGATTAAAACTTTTTCCACTTTGTGTATCTTTTTCTCATAAAAAAAGATAATTTAATGTTTTGTTGTTTAAGTCATATTATTTTTAAGTACCAGAAATAGTACATTTGAGCTGTGATCTATGAATCTTTTATTTTCTAAGTCCATCTCTCTACCATAAAAAAGTTTCTTATTTTATATACTTGTCAAATGTTGGTCTCTTTTTAGATTCTTTATGATACAATTTAGAACTTTCAATAATTGTTAATTGTTTTTTTTTTCTATTAATTTCTCCAAACCAGGTTAATTTCAATATTATAATTCTAAATGATGTAAGTAATTTCAAATTTTCCTTCACCTGCACATTGTATTTGTAATTCTTTTTTTATTAATGGTATCATATATATATATATTGATAGTTTTGTTCATTGTTTTTCTATTAAATGTCCAAATTTTATAATCTTAAGTAAATAGCTAGCAGAATATTATTAATTAAAAACCTTTTTCAAACACTTAAATATATTTTCCTTTTAATATTAGGTTATTTCTTCTAATAGCAATGTTATCTAAATTTAAATCTGTGATTAATTTCATCCATTATAGTTCTGTTTATTCATACACAATGTAATTTTTCTATCATATTTATAATTTGTAAGTGTTTTTTATTCAGTATCTCTCTTTTTCTTTTTTTTTAATTTATTGAACATTTTTTTAAATCTTTTATTATTATATTTATTTCATCTTTTTTTAATCTGATAATTATTGCAATAATTCCTAAAATTCTGAAGTCAAAACAAACACAATTTCTGCAAAAGCCGTATAATTTAAGTAATTTATATTTATTTTTAATTTGATTGCATCCTACTTAACCAACAACAGTGGCAACTCATTTTAAAGTATTATTTTATCATATTTTTAAGTTGGAAATTTGATTTTTTTATTATAAGCATTATTTAAAATAAGTATTATAATATTTTGTAAAAAATATATAATCATAGATTGCAAAAATGGAGTTAAAAAATTGATTTTTTTTTCTTTTAAATAAAAAAAATCTGATAATTCAATTTAATAAAAATAAAATAAATTTAATTTTTATCACTGAAAGTATTACTTACGGAAAATAATATTTATATAAAAAAGTAACCTCCCCCCTCCAATAGATTCCATAAAATGGTGAAATAAAATGACGTTTAGAATATAGTCTAAAGTGATACGTGACACTTCTAAACTAAAAAAAAGTAGCATAAAACTTACACCATATGAGTTAAATTTAAACTAATTTAATTTTTGATAAATGCAGACATAGCTAGAAAGGCACTGAGATGGGCGCCTGTTCAATTAAAACAATTTTATAAAATTAAGGCATGTGTAAATATGTAGCAGTATTACATATCAGTTATAGCCATTGAGAAAATATTTAAAATACTTCCCCCTTAAATGTTGTAAAATGTTTTGGGAAGACAGAATTATCTTGACATAACTTCTTATTAATGCTTAATGTTTTTAGTATTATTATGCTGTCTATTGACTACTGACGCATTTTGATGTTTTTCAGAATTTTTAATAACTTGGATAATATATCCAATCTTTAGTCAAATTCTAATACAGTAAAATAATTTTTATAATCTACAAATCTACTGCAAAATGACAATCAATATTTATTAATCCTTTTTATGACTCTGTTTGATATATGTAAAAGATCTGATTGTGGTGCTATAAAATTTTTAAATCCAGCTTATTTCTTTGATTGGCTCTGGTCTAATATTCTTTGTACATTATTTATAATGGTTTTAGTAATATTATATACATATATGTGGGAGTATGCCTTGTGAATATTGATAGATTTACTATTTCTAAAATCTTGATATATCTTATAATTTAAGTATTTTATATACTACTTTTGTGACAATTGCTTTATTTATTTATTTCTAATGCTTTGTCATGTTCATAAAATTAATGTATGTTTTATTTTTTTTATTTAAAATATTTGATATTCTTATTGTGTGAAATACTGTTTTTCTATTTTTTATGACAATGTATTTCTTTTTAGGATTCTCTTACAGGATATTGATAGGTCTGTAATTTCTAAAAAAATTTGTTGTACCTATAATTCCTGAAAATTTTTGTTGCATCTTTTTAAATATCAATATTAACATTGTACTTTTCTAATCATCTGTTATATTTTAATACTTTAGGCATTTTTATACAATCTTAGTGAAAAATTCCTTTTTTTCATTTTCTGGAGTTTTATCATTCTTCATAAAATTAATGTAATGTTTTACTTCTTTATTTAAAATTTATGAAATTTCAATTGATGTTATTGTTATTATATGAAATAAGAGTATTGTATTTGCCAGGGTTTGACATTTTTCATTAATAATTTTTTTCCCTCCAGTAGTAGGAAAATAGCATTTTATATCTTTGAGATATCTATTCTAAACATAGCGTTCTTTTCCATTTTATGTCTACATTATCTAATTTCATCACTAATTACTGTTAAATAGCTACTTATTTTTTTTCTGATATTTCAAATAGTACAAATTTTTAATAAACTAATTGTTTTAAGGTATGCATAAAACCTGAACTCCATTACACATTTTTGAAATATATTAATAAAGATATCTGAAAAAGACAAATAATATTCAAGATCTACATTTTGTGTCAAACCACTGTTTATCAGTTGATCCAGGTCTTAATCTTTTACATATGTCTTCATCATATTTTTAGAATTTATAAAGTTATTATAATTTTATTTATAAGTGTCAAATTTTCTGCACTCATAACTTAGATATGTGTCTTTTCAGATAAATAACATTAATGATTATTGCTAATTATTTATTAAACTAGAAATTATATATAACCCAGTTATAAAGTGTAAATCTCAGTTAAGGATTAATATATCTATTTTATAATTATATATAAATACATGAATTAACTCAAGATATATGTAAGGAATTAAGATTGGGCCAGCTGATGAGTATTAGTTCAATATGAAATGTGCATCTTAAGGATCATTTATTTTTTCTTGTGTCAATATCTTTATTTGTATAAAGCCATGGAAGTTTTAGCTTAAAATATATTACACATAGCATAAAAAAGGAGAAAGGTGAAGTTGAGTTATTCCATGTGTTTATATGTAATTTTTTTAAAAAATAACAAATATTATTTTTTCTATACTAAAGATGATCTACAGTTAATAAATGATTAGTAATAATAATTAATATATTTATCTGAAGTAGTTGTTGTCAAAGTTGTGAGTGCAAATAATTTTATACTTGTAAATCAAATTGTAATAATTTAATATTAACAAATATTGAAAAAATAATGATATATGTAAGAGATTAGGACCAACTGATATGTGCTGATTTACCATGGAATGCACATCTTGGGGACCATTTGTTGTGTTTTTTTCTCAGATGTCTTTATCCATATGTTTCATGAATGTGTGATAGAATGGGAAACTATATACATAATTTAATAAATGATTAGTAATAATTATTAATATATTTATCAGAACTAATTGATGTCAATCTTGTGAGTCAGAAAATTTGATATTGGTAAATCAAATTGTAATAAATTATTTATTTGTTCCACATTTTATAATGATTTATAATATCAAGCTTAAATCTTCTTGAATGCTTACAAAGGTATCATCTATTACTATTTTATTTCTTAACAGTTTCATCATTAGTCACTTTGTGAAACGCATTTTTTAAACAAATTACTGTCTTAAAATATTTGTTTTTTATTACTTAAGATATAATTAAATTTTGCAGCAACATGTGATCATACATGCATTTTTTTTAGAATTCTTCCAGTAAATATATTCATATTATACATTTTCCCTTTCTTCACAAATGTTTCCTTCATGTTTTCTATTAGCCCCAAATTTACTTATTATTATTTTTTTTTGGATTTCAAATGTTTTTACTACATTAAAATGTTCCATGAAAATTTTAAAATGCCATATTCTGTGCATATTTTTAAAAATCCCCAACTATTTATTAAAATGAAAACTTGAGACATAAATCTGAATTATTTGTATTTGATTAATAAAGTAATCTAATAGTTTATTTCTCAAAAATTCATAAGAAATTTTACATGATCACCATTTTATATTCTTACATTGTGGTGTTTTCATTTTGGACTACTAGATTTATAGTTAACCAATTGGTAAAAGGTGGATGCTGGAGGGTTGTATTACATCCTTAGATGCAGTGAATTCAAATTCATGGCTCCTCGCTGACAAAAGCCATGAACTAGAAACTAGTTTGAGATATTGGATGAGTAGGTGCTGTATAGGGATTTTATGAACAAACCTTCCTGCATTCATTGATTATAAAGAATTGCACTTTATAGCACTACTGTGGAGAGTTTAAGTACTCTACATAAGAAATTCAAGCATAGTGATAGAATTAGTTCACAATTCATCACCCTTAAACTCAAACCACATAGAGCATTTGCATTTAGTATTTTTCATTAAGTTGAATGACTAATTTTAGTAATTGATCTCATTTATATTTAATTTCAACAATATTGTTCATCTATCTCATTCCATTTATTTTTAGTTTTTGTGATTTATACACCATCAATTTCAACCATGTTGGTTTATCCCAGACATATGCAACAAAATTCTATTCATTGTCACAAGTCAATTATTTTTCATATGTATATATTGTTTATAATAATAAAATTACAATATAAAAAGAAATTAGTAACACATCATGATTTTATTATATATAGAATCATTTCTGAATAATTTAAATAAGTTAGTGGTAAGTTATTATTTTAAAATAATATATTGAAATTCCTAAAAATATTAAATCTAGGAAATATAAAGTGGGCAAATGCTTTTATATAAAACCAACTACAGTATTTAGCTTTTAATTTCATCTATAAGAATTTATCATTTATTGTATTTGAGGAATTAGTTTTAAATTCTGATGTTTTAGTACTTGTGAATTGTAGTTTTCTAAATACATTTAACAGATAAAATTATTAGGACAAGGAAAAGTTCTAGAAACAATAAATTTATGAAGAATATTTCTATAAGGAAAGTTAATTTACAAAATGTAAAAATATATGTGTTAATTGAAAATTGGAATAATTTGATAATTAGGATATAAAACCAATAAAATATCATATGACTTTAACTTACACATTGCCATTTTCAGCATAATTTCTTTCACCATGGCTATGACACTTAGTGTAAGCTTTAGTAACTAATAGATGCTAGATAATAAGGCTTAATGTATCTATTCAGTACAGTCTTATCCTATATCTCCAAACTAGTTTGTAGTTTATTGTTTTCATTAGTGAGGTCTTTGGAAGAGTGCTCCTTGAACTTTAAGCCATTTTTTACTTTTATATTTTTGTTAAAAACCTAAAGCCCATATATATATATATATATATATATATATATATAGGTTTTTATATATATATATATATATATATATATATATATATATATATATATAAACCTAATTTCAAATCTATATAACTATAGAGGCAAGATGGCCTTGATTGAAAACATTTATATGCTTTTCAATTTGGATTGCTAACCTAATAGTAGATTAGAAATGGTTGCTAGGAAAAATGAATTAGATTCTAAAGTTTCATGTGCACTGTTTCAAGATCCAAAGATTTTCACTGATGAAAACCATAAACTATAAATTAGTCTAGAAATATTAAATAGAACAATACTGGATAGGGATTTATTAAGCACTATTATCAAGTATCTATTAGTTACCAAAGCTTATATTATGTGGTACTATCATGGAGAGAAAAAAGATGTGGAACTATAGCATGCTGGATCAATTTTGGAATTTTAGATATTATCAAAGTGATAGAAAATATAAATAAAAACAATAAGGTTGCAGTGTTGATGGGCAAAAGTGATGTTAATAAAGAACTGAAGATATATTAGATGTATTGAAGATATAGTAATAAATTTGCTGTTACAGAAATAAAAAGACAGAGATGATAATAAATTTAAATAAGCTTGATGGAATTAATTTGGGGAATAAATAATTCTATGATAATAATGATATTAATTTTTTAGATGAGGGAAATATATTCATTAGAACTTCAAATTGATTTAAAAGAGATGGGTTACATTTTTTAGAGAGAGGTGGAGATCGAATATTAAGTGAATTAAATTATAATAAATTTTACTATTTATTAAAGTAAAGAAATATATGATCTATATATATAGATAAAAGTAAAAATACAATGTTGTAAATATATATGAAAAAGGATATGTTTAAAGTATTTAGAGCTGTGAATAATATGAGATGAGACAATGATGAAATATGTAATGATAGACAAGCATTTTTGTAGAAAATCCCTGGGGATAGTTATAAAAGCAAAATATTTTTTTTAAAAATGAGTTATAAAATTTAGTTTTATAAATATGAAAAGAAGAATAGATATGAATGACTGAAGACAAATTGGAAGAGGTGTTTTTAACAAAAAAAAATTATTATTTGTTAGCAATGGTAAAGACATATTTAAAAATGAAGAACAATCATAGTTTCAAAAGCATGAGTAGAATAGGATAAATAGTGCAAAAAAAACAAAAAAGGAGAATGTATTGGGGTTATTATTAAAAAGGATATCATAAAAACAGATTGTAAAAACATATGTGAATTAGATTAAAAGTGAATAAAAATAGATATGGTATTAGGAAATCGGATATAAACAATTGGAATGAGTTATTTGTAGATGTTCATATGGAAGTAGAAATGAATTTAGAAAGAATGTTTGTAAAATATTGATTTTATGTAAAAAAAAAAAAATAATGGTCATATTAAAAAAATCAATAAAGTGTAGAATATGAATGAATATTCTTAAAAAAATATGTGTGAGAAAAAATTGGAAATTTGACTAAGGTATAAAATGGGAAATTCACATGGACAAAATAGAATCTGAAATATATTTATGATTATGTACTGGCAGTTAAAAAAGAATTAGAAAAGATAAAAGAATTAATGTGTTTAATGATGAAGAGAAAATATGTTATTAGGTATATGAAAGACTATATAATAAAATTTATAGAAAAGTTGTCAGGAATAAATTGGAAATAAGTGATAAAATTAAATTGAAATGGTTTAATAGTATCTTTAAACAATTGTGAAAATTGGTGTTTTTAAAAGTTAAGAAAAGTGAACGGTTATAATAAAAAAAAAAAGAAAGATCACAATAGAGTGTTTAATTACAACTAAAAAGATTAATAAAAGTAAATAGAAAAAAAACATTAGAAAATGAAACAATGGCATATAGAGAATGTAAAAAGGATGTTAAAAAGCAAATGGAAAAAGTAAATGTTTTAGTCAATAGTTAGATGAAATGGCTATTTGAAAAAATAGAAAGAATTAAAATGGATTTGGTCATGTTTTGTTTATAATAGCTAGATTGATATTACTTTGTATTTATCATTACTAAGTATGATTTTGCCCCATTAAATTATTTATTTTTAATAGTAATCCGTAATTTAATTTTCGTTTTTGCTTCGACATATTTGATATAATTATGGAATAAAAATCAATTTAATTTTAATCAATCATTTCACAATACAGCAGAGATTTTTCACATTTTGTTTACAGAGACAAAAGGTATATTTTTAATTATTGAAAATCTTATTTTTATTTCGAAAATATTTTATTTTAACGATATATTTATTAATAAATATAAAAAATTTTTTTGTAATTACCAATGTTTTTTAATGATCAAAATCTATATAATTACACAGAAAAAATATACAAACTCATATGTTTCTCGATAAAATATTGATTTTATTATAATTAATAAACTTTCATTATTTTTAATTAAAAATATTTTAAATGATAATTATTTTGGAAATCAATTTAATTTTACTACAATCTTTCTTCAAATTGCAAGCTACATGTATAAAAAAATAAATGTACATTTTAAGGCTGCAATTTGATTATATTTAATATCTTGAAGATTAATGGGGGAAAAATAACGTTTTGGGAAAATATGATTATGGAAATTTTGGAGATATATAAAAATGCTAACTTAAAAAGAAAAAAAAATGTTATATTATTAAATGAAGAAAAAAGTGAATATGTGGCTGAAGAAGTACTTGAAAAAATACTTAAATTGTAATAAAAACTTTGGTTAAATGAAAATATTTGCTAAAAAGTTTATGAAAAATTGGATCGAACAATTGAATAGATTAACGGAATATTAAAAAAAAAAAAAATTAAAAGATTATGCAGCTTAAATGGTATTCGGTATAAAAAGATAAGCAAATCTTGATTTAGTAGAATTTTAATGAAAATTATAGTTGATAAATATATTTTAGATAATTGGGAAAATGAGAGATTTAATATATATATAAAAGATTTTAGATTGTTAAATCGCTAAAGTCAAGTAGCAATAACTTAATAATTTATAAATTGTTTACATATATTTTATTAGATAAGGTTGGAACTTGATAGAAGAAATAAAATCTTCAGGAAGGTACAGAATAAAGTTCATTCAAGAAAAAGGATAGGAAATAATTTCCTCAATGTACTTCAGTTAATTAAAATGTTTTGCACGAAAAATAACTATTAATTTTTGCATCATTAAATATAGAAAAGGCTTATGATATGATGAATAATAATTGATCATGAAATTTTTTTGAAAATATATATATAAAGGCTTAGAGATGTTGAGAGTGATTGAGTTTCTCCAAGAATGTTTTTTATAAATACTAATTTCAAATTTTTTTCTTCACTATTAATAATTATGTAAGATTTAATACGCTTGACGTACATAGTGAAATTAAATTCATAAAAAATTACACTAATATTTCTTAAGGCTAAGCACTTTCAGAGCATTCAACTCCATATTCATAGCCTCCAAACCTAATAATTTATGCAAATCTATGCAAGCTCATTTATATTGTCCATCTCTTTGATATAGAAAAGCATGTATCCTTCCTGTTTATTGCCTTCAAGTCTCTTGCTATAAACCATGCTTCTTTCACCTTCCTTTTAATGTCATTTCTCTCAGTGGAAACTATTTCAGAACATGCAGGTTCAAATTCATGATTAGCCTCTTTTTGGTGGTACACAAATACTGAGCTGCCTTCATTTCTGCTTAATACTCTTTTGTATAAGTATTTGTGTTGAGCTACTCTATTGTTTATAGTGGTCCAGATCTCACCATAGTATACTGCTCCACAGTTAGCCTGAGAGCATGTCATTTTGTACACCACATGTGGTGTTGATTGTGTGTCAATCTTATCCTCAGAATTGTTAATAATTCTATTAGGTTAGGAGGGGTTCGAAAACCTACTGTGAATTTATTCTGTAATTTTTTGACTAGGTCTTTTGCAATATTAGGTATGTATGGCAGACATATATGTTGTTTTTTGTCCTTTCTTGGTTTATTTATGTTTTCATAAAATGTTTTGATTCTTTTATTGATGGTTACTAAATTGTAACCAACCTTCATTAGATCACTAATATACTTGTTAATATTTATTCTTCTTTCCTCTTCATATTTGCATAAATGGTAATTCCTGAACAAAAAGGCTGAAAGCCCTGTCAATTTGTGGGCCTTGGGAGTTTTGGAGTTAGTATGGATGTATCCTAAACTAATAATAACAGCCATTCTGGATGAAATGCAGACACACACCAACTTGATGAGCTGAATACAATTAATTACTTGGACTTAATAATAAAGAGAATGCACAGATGTTTTAATTACAATATGAAAGTAAAACCACTAAACATTAGAGGATACATCCATACTAACTCCAAAACTCCCAAGGCCCACAAATTGGCAGGGCTTTCTGCCTTTTTGTTCAGGAATTACCATTTATGCAAATATGAAGAGGAAAGAAGAATAAATATTAACAAGTATATTAGTGATCTAATGAAGGTTGGTTACGATTTAGTAACCATCAATAAAAGAATCAAAACATTTTATGAAAACATAAATAAACCAAGAAAGGACAAAAAACAACATATATGTCTGCCATACATACCTAATATTGCAAAGGAACTAGTCAAAAAATTACAGAATGAATTCACAATAGGTTTTCGAACCCCTCCTAACACTAATAGAATTATTAACAATTCTAAGGATAAGATTGACATACAATCAACACATGTGGTGTACAAAATGACATACCCTCAGGCTAACTGTGGAGCAGTATACTACGGTGAGACCCGGGCCACTATAAACAATAGAGTAGCCCAACACAAATCCTTATACAAAAGAGTATTAAGCAGATATGAAGGCAGCTCAGTATTTGTGGGCCACCAAAAAGAGGCTAATCATGAATTTGAACCTGCATGTGCTGAAATAGTTTCCATTGAGAGAAATGACATTAAAAGGAAGGTGAAAGAAGCATGGTATATAGCAAGAAACTTGAAGGCAATAAACAGGAAGGATACATGCTTTTCTATATCAAAGAGATGGACAATATAAATGAGCTTGCATAGATTTGCATAAATTATTAGGTTTGGAGGCTATGAATATGGAGTTGAATGCTCTGAAAGCACTTAGCCTTAAGAAATATTAGTGTAATTTTTTATGAATTTAATTTCACTATATACGTCAAGCGTATTAAATCTTACTTAAATACTAATTGTAGAAAACTAATGAAATTTGAAATTGTATTGAAACAGGTATTTTCATTATCACATTTTTTTATTTTATCTCGTTTTTAAGAAAATTAGAGGTTGATATAAAAAAAAATAAAGATAGGAACTACAATTTCTATAATTGAAATTACAAAAATACATAATATGAATGGATTTTTCTAAAAAGTGATATAACATTTTTTTTTTTTTTTTTTAAAAAAAGTGTTTATATTTCAGTAGAAATATAAAAATTAAATTCAGTGAAAAAATATTTAAGATATTAATATTTAATGAAAAGAGTAAAAGTGAAGATGAAAAATTGGGAGATGTTTGTTTTGAAAAAAAATAAAGATTTATAGGTAGTTAGATATTTTGTTAAAAAATATAAAAACAAACAAATAGATAAATAGTGAAAATTAGTGTTGAGAAGAATAAAAAGGATAGGATTAATAAATTCAAGAGAATTTTCATATAATAATTATAGATACATAGAATTATTTTGAAAGAAGTATTTATGTCTGCTTTAACATTTTGAAATTATGTTCATTGTATTAATCAGAGATCTCAGAAATTTTTAAATAAAATAGAAAAGAAATAGGCAGATATGCATGGATAATAAATTGCATTAGCAAACAAGGGCTTTTCAAAGTCATTAAAATAGAGTATACTTTTTTTAATAATGAAAATTAAGTTAAATTTAAAATGTTTGAAAATTTGCAATATATGAAGAAAATAATTTAATAACAATAACTATTTCAATGGATTATATGATGAAAGAAACAAAGATGATTTACAAAAAAAATGATAATAGGTAAAAACAGGCAAAACTCTTCATAGAGTAGTGCCACTCAATGCAAGCCAGAGTAATCAATGGATGCCAAAAGATTTGTGCATAAAATCCCTATCTAGTGCCTACTCATCCAATAACTCCAGACTAGTTTCTAGCTTGTGGCTTTTGTCAGTGAGGAGCTTTGGATTTGAAAGCACTGCACCTAGGTCTTAGGATCTAATGCAATCCTCCAGCAGCCACCTTTTATCTCTACTTAACTAGTCTACTTAAACTAGTCTGATAATGGATGTAGATATGGATTTTATGCACAAGCCTTATGACATCCATTGATTACTCTGGCTTGCACTGAGTGGCACTACTGTATGGAGAATTTTGCCTGATTTAATAACAGTTATGAGCAAGTATAAGAAATTGTAATCATGTGATGTTTAGTGAATAATAGGTAAAGTTAATAGATAAACAATCTATTTTTATTAATTTATATAAATGTGAAGAGAATGTGTTACAAATACATAATTATAAGAGTTGAACAATATATATATATATATATATATATATATATATATATATATATATATATATGTTGGTCTGAGGTAAAAATTAAAGTAAATTTATGAAAGATAAATATGAATAAAAACAATAGAAAGTTATCTAAAACAAAATTAAAACAGGCAAAACTCACTATATATATTGTCACACACAACAGTCATACACAAGCATAAGAGGTGGTGGTCATGTGATGTTTATTGGCTTAAAACAAAATTACATAGAATGTGAAAAAAATGTTTGCCTGAAGGTTTGTAATGATGACATTTTAATGATATTTATATGTTAGACTATTTTATCATCTAACATTAAATATTCAATGATCTTTAAAAAATGTTTAAACTTTATTTAAATTTTTTAATTGCATTCAACTGTTAATAATAACATGCAGATTAGTATATATGCAACATTTTGAATGATAATATTCTCCTCTCTTCTTCAGGTGTTGCTAGCCTGATCAAAGGTGGTACTATCCTGGGAATTGAACCTGGATCTTTAGGTTTTTGAATATTAAATTTTAACTTAATGCTTTTATTAACTGAATGTTACCTTAAAATTCAGTATTCAAGAAAGTAAAGGTCTAGATTTTATTACCATGCTAGTACTATCACTGGCTCAGGCCAAAACACCCAAGGAAAAGAGAATATTACCATTCAAAATATTGTATATATATTAACTTGTGTGCTATTACTAACAGTTGAATATAATTTGAAAATTTAAATAAAATTTAAAAATTTATCTAAAGACATTCAATATTTAATATTAAATGATGGAAATAGTCCAGTATATGAGTACAAATTTGAAAGAAAATATGATAGCACTAAAGAGAGCTTATTGTTCTTTAGATGAAGTCAAAAGCTTTAGATACCAGTGAGATAAAACAAAAATTGAATAAAAATTTGGATTATTGATGTAGTTTGTGTACAGAAGAAAGAAATATTATTGATTATTAATTTTTGAAATATAGACTGTTGAAAAATAATAAGTTCATTTTATGGAGAGGGAATAAATTTGAAGGAAATTTTATTATTTTTTTGTTCTGGTCTTAATAACAAAAAGTCAAATATAAAGACATAATAAAGGAATTAACAAAACTGCATTTTTTAAAAACAGAATAGAAGAAAAAATTAATTAGTGCTGTGAAAATTAATTGGGTAAATAGAAGAAAGAAGTAGAAAAGATTATTGCATAAAATAAAAGTTTTGGTGAGAAATAACAGTTAACTTAGTTAACAAGGTGTCCAGGCAAATAATTTATGCATAAAACATGTGATTTTTAAAATTTTATATCATATACTAGAAGAAAAACGTTTAAAACCACTAATATGTCAATTAGAAAAAGAAAAAAAGTTGATTTAATGAATTATTTTTAAATTTTATATAAAATTGATACTATAGAAATCAAAAATAATTTAAATCAGAATAGCATATTTAATGTAATGACTATATAATAATAAAATGAAAAATTATGGTATGTGTGAAAATATAGATATATGTAATATTTATGTGGATATATATTTGCATATATTCTCAAAATATTAAAAAGATTAACATTGAGTAGGGTGTATGACAGAGTGATTTCATATTTCTAGAACTTTTTGTGGTTATATTGCAAGAATAGTTTGTGGATTAAAATGAAAAGCTAATAGAGTAAAAAAATAAATAGAATTATTTAAACCATCTAGATTTTGCAGATAATGTGATTGTTTTTGTAAATAATACTTCAAAGCTTTTGTTAGCAAATGAATGTAAGATTGTAGAAGTAAAGGCAAATATTAAAAAGACTTTGTTAGATTATTAATAGAGATAAAAACAATAAATGAAATTGATCACAGAATTAAACTTGGGTGGAGTACTTTTGGTAGAAATAACTTAGTATTAAAAGAAAATATGACTATATGTTTGAAAATATTTTTTTAATAGATGTGTTTTAGCACTGTTTTATTTCAAATGGTTTAGATTTTTTCACCAATAGTAATAATGCTTCTTCTTTTACCATTATGTTTTGTTATTCATTAGTAACTATTTGCATATAACTATGGTTATCCTTTTTTCGCACACAAAAAAGATAGACAATAAAAATTTTAAGATAAGTTTTATAATAATTACGAGTGGTTTCATGAGTATCACATACCGTATAATTGTTATTTACCAAACAGCTATTTTTAAACATTGCCAAAGATTTTTATCAATTAAATGAGTCAAATGCCTTGACTAAATCAATAATTGCAACATATATTAGTCATACTTGTTTATAATATCTTTTTAGCATTTATACAACAAAAATTATATCTTTGTCAAGCATTGGTGGTCGAGAGGTCAGCACAGCCACCTTACAAGCAGTTGTCTCGGGTTAGCGGGTTCACTTCTTGGCTGATGCTATGACACATGAGTATAAAAAAATTATATCTCTAATAGTTTTTCATTTTCTAAAACTATACTTAATCTCTAATAACCACTTATCTATAATAGTAAGCAATATATATGTTGCATATGATTATTTTATTACAAAATTTTTATTTTTAATACTGATATAAAGGATAGTTTGTGAGAATTTTTGTCAATATATATATAATTTTATTAATCCCATTTAAGAAGAAGAGAGAGTTCACTGGCAGTGAATAAGCTAGTGAAATAAGAATTAAACTCTAAATCCAGGCTTAGCTTCATTCATCTATGATGGACGTTCAAAATATTATGAAAAGACTTATGATTTATTCTATTTTAATTCACAATAATTATTAACAAACTGTAAAGATTATTTTAAATTTTTTTAGCCACAAGTAAATATCTAAACTATGATTGTGTGTGTGTATATATATATATGTTAATTGAAGTTTTTCATGTTAGTAAAATGTATTATAATTTGTAACAATTCTTTGCAACTAATTGTAGAAAATATTAAAAGATGTGTATCAAGATATCATACGCTTGAAATTTTTAGTTATTTACACAGTTAATCTTGTAAAATTACTATAAATTATATGTTTTTGTATGCAATCTAGTGCAACTGAATTCAGTCAATCTTTACTTATACTTTAATAGAAACAAGTAGAATGTGTAGAATAGTTACTTTTTTATATCTATAACTTGCTTCAGCAGTACTGGAGACAGTAAATTCTATATATATTACGATGATTATGATAGGGAGAAGACAAAATTATAAAACGTATTCTACCAATTATATGAGTACACATTATCAATTTTATTTATGTGCTCCTATGTGGTTACCATTGTAGTAGAAAAATGAACTCAATCTTGAAGATTTCAGAATCAACTCTTAATTGTAATGTAATCAAAAGATATGTGGCTCAGATTCATTGCTATTAGGTGTTTGAGCATCATATGATCTCCCAAAAAAAATGTTTTTTCTGTTGCTGAAAAAGATCATTTTGGCCAAAATCTTTAATTTATTTACCCATATAACTTAAAACACAGTGGTAAAAATGTAACATAGCCCTCCAGTAATGATTAAATATACAGTACTTATCATGCGCGAGCATAATACTTACTACGTAATGATTTTTTTTATTGTATTTGGTTTTTTTAACAAAAAAACTTACACCATCACATATGTTATTTAATAACTTTTCAGCATTTGATAAATGCTTTTACAATAAATTCTTAATTTATTTATTTTTAAGTAATAAAAAAAGTTTACAAACTATTTAAATATATTATTTAATAATTAATTTGATTAAAAGTGCTATGATTATTTAATTTTAATAATAATAATATATTTTGTTTGCTTAGTTTTTTTTTTTTTAATTTACCACAGTTTATTTGTAAAATAATAAACAAAATATTTATATTTAAAATAATTATCAAGGTTATCACATCATACTGAAATGATCAAATTGTTTTTTATTTTTATTTGAAATAATAGTAATGGCAGAGCAGTGATGTAATATAGAAATCAAATTTAGCTTTTCTTTATCCTATTCATTTTTGCAAATGAGGATTTCTTTGCAGTGATGGATGCTGTGATCCATATTTGTCTTTCGAAGCTGCTTTTTACTTTTTTTTTTCTAATGACTGATTCAATAAGATTGAACATATATATGTATTAAAATTAGAAAAAAAAAAAACTATTTCGGTAATATAAAACTTTTTAGCTTATGAATTTTACTTTCATTTCCTTTAGTAATTGTTCTATAGTCAGACTGTCTTTCCTATGATCCAGGTAACAATTGCATTCTGCTTCATTGCAGCTACTCATTGTTTCTAAGTATAAATGCTTTGACAAATATTTGACAAGGATTTTTTTTATTGCAAGGAGACAATAGCTAGCTTAGTGATAGACATAGTGAAAGGATATGCATTACCGAGTTTTGTCAATTTTTGCATTTGATACAGTATTCTTCAAAAACATATATTCATTTTTTCCTCTACCGATTTATTTAAGATACCATGAGCATAAATTACTGTTATGATTAAATGTTATCATATTATAAACCTGACACGAGAAGTAAAATTATCCAGAAAAATGACTGATTTTTTTTTCCTTTTTACTTTGACCATGAGTTTACAAAGCAGAAATTGAAAAATACGTTAATTTAGAATCAACGCCACCTGCCAAGGTTAAAGTCATGACTCAGCTTTTTTTTTTTAAATAAAAAAACAACTTTGCATTAAAAAATGGATTAAAAAATGAACCAAGTAAAAAAAAAAAAAAACACGTTTACTGAAACCTTGAAAAATTCATTCAAGTTAATGTAGTATAGCTCACTAACCATGCAGATTATTTAAAGCTTTGTGAACGTACTTTGGCATTTTAACACACACATGTCTGTACGAGTGTTACGCGGACATCACTTACATGTGTGTGTTTATATATAAATGCGTAATTCGATTTTCTAATATGAGTAATTTAATTTCAAATGCATAAAAAGTCTTTTTTTTTCAATGAATGTTTGTTGTAAATATTAGTCATTTAATGACCCTTTCCTCAAAATATTCAAAAATTGTACAATTTCGCAAGAATAAATGAAATTTGTACTTAATATATTTTATAATGCTTCGACAGCTCACCTAATTTAAATTTAAGAAAAAAAGATGAAAAATGAGAAAGCAAAAAATAAAAAGCATGCCAAAACATCTGTCCAGATAGCTGAAGTGGCTGAGTCATATATAGTACACAACTGGAGAGCTTTACTGCGTGACTCTTTACTCTTCTAATTATTGTTTTTGCAGCAGCAGCCCTTCTTACCAAGGTGTAATTGCCTTCAATCTAAGGCAGGAATGATCCCTGCCATCATAATTTAATGACCAAATCGTGTTGGTAGTATTATTTCTTAAACTTACTATCTGCTGATATCAGAAAAGAGTAAGAGGTTCCTAAGAACCTATTTTCAATAATAGCTATTATATTATCAAGAAAATGAAAGGTAAAAAAAATGAAAGAAAGATTGTGGCAACTAGAGGAAACCACATTGATGAACAATGAAATCTACTCCACCTATATCTGTTGCCGAGCAACATTTGCAGTTATTCTAATTGGTTACCCTTGGTCACTTGACATATTTTTTTCCATGAGAGAAAAAATACTAGTTTGAAATGTATTTGTGAATTGTCCAGTTATTAAAAGTTGAAAGCAAAAAAATACAATTTACTTTTTGTGATAAATCCAAAAAAAAATTATAGATAAGAATCAAATTATAGTTATTTAATTTTATGTTTTGGATTTTATATTAAAAAAAAAAATCTTGTCAACTTATAGTTGACAAGTATATGTATATTTTAAAACATAAAAGTTTATCATGATTTACTTTTTTAGTATGTATATGTATGCGTATTTTATTTGTATACAAGTATATTAAATTTTATATTAAGTATCGCATTTTATTAATTTCAAAGCACTTGTTACAATTTAGTGATTAAGAAATGAAATACTGTGCTACTGGTTTGGTATTTTTTTCTGTTTCACTATTGAAACAAATTAATGCATGTATGTGTGGATTTGTATATATACAATAAGATGAATATTATTAGGAAGAAGGAGGATAGATTATGCTTTGAGAACTTTCTCAAGACTAAATATTGCATATATTTTCAATCGCAACTAAGCTTTTCTTTGTTTCTTATTCATTGTACTTGCTATTTTTGATCATTTTTTAAATTAAGAATTATATTATACGCATTTACATTTCTAATCATTCATTTATTAATACATTTTCATGTACGCGCATCTATGTTTGGGTTTTCATGATCACATTTTCATTATCCATGAATTACCGACACACACAATTAATTTTAAAATGTAACAGCTATTTCGAGAGGGTATAGAAACTAATAAGCATTTAAAGATTTTAATTTTAGAGTACTGTACTAACAGATTATTTCATTCAGTGATCGGCAAATACTTGAAATTAGTATAAACACCCTACTTCCAAAAGTAAAAAGAAGGGGGGGGGGATTAAAAAAAAACTATATTATATTACCAATGGTAATAATTTAAGATAAGAGATAAAACAAACTTTATATATTCCACTATAGAAGGTCTTTCTAACAGCCAACCCCTCATTATAAAACAATGAAGGAGAAAACAGTACTTAGATGAGAATTTGAACATTTTCTCATCTTCGTTCCCCTCCCCCTTTGGTAAAAAAGTGATAAGATGTCCATTATATTAATCAATATTGGATGCTTATATGGGCTGGCTATGACCTGTCTGTCATCTAAAAGAAAAATACTAAAGCCTATTGGAAAATTTTTCAAGTTTATTTAAATCAGGTTTGAACTCAAGTCTTAGGCATTTATATGCTGCTTTTGCATTATGGTGTCCTTTTTAGTGATAATAAGTAGTGTACTATATGTAAATTTTAAACAAATGAAATTTTTATCAGTATATTTAATATTCCACTCTGTTATTTATTCAAAAAAACGTTTTTTAATTATAACCATAAATAAAATGAAAATATTGCTTATTTTGACATATCAAAGAATGACATTTCAATAAAAAGAAGATAATGATAATATTATATTCTAATAAAATTAAATAAATGTGCAGTATCAATTTTAAATAGAACTAAGTGGTTTTTTTTTTCAATTAAGAATCTTTATATAATATCTCGTAATATAATTTTTATATAAAAAATAGATTCTCTTACATAAGTCGTAACTAATTATAAAAACATTAACTTGTATTTATTGCAAAATAGCAATGGTAAACTTATTATTTTTTTGATAGTCATAAATATTTTGTATCTCTTCATAAAAATGTGTTATATAATAAATAGTTTTTAAAATCTATATATTAATAGTTTTATTAAATAACCTTCACATATGCTTATTCCTATGCTTTTAAGAACTGTTCACTGTATGCTACTAAAGAACCATCTATTGTACGATTGAGTAATTATTGAACATTTGATGGTATAGTGCTAAAATATCTTTTTCCCTGATAGATTTTTGGCTTTTATACTTATCAGTGAGGCAAGATTAAAAGCTAAAAGTAATGCATAGCTTTTACCACTTTGAACTCTTTAAGCTTATATTGACTAAGAAACCACAATTTTATGCAAAATTGCTTGCAAAGAATAAAAACAGTCTACAGTTGACATTAAATTTAGGTCTTCAAAATATATAAAAACTGATATGGGTATCATTTCTACAAAAATACCTATGTAAATAATATAATTTTTAATGTCTTTTTTTTAATTTCAGATCATAATTTTAAATAGTACAAAGAAATACAAAATGCACTAATACAAGCTTTGAATCCTTATTCTTAGTCTCATTCATAAAAACAAAAGACAGAATCTTGTCTGAGAATGGTAATATTATTGCATTATACCATCTGAAGCCTAAACATTACCAAAACTTTCACCAAAATGGCCCTAATTAATAAGATATCAAAAATTATTCCTCTAAATATATAAATATATGATATAAGCAGTAAGATGTTTTTTATTTAGTTAATTAAAAAACTAAATTTTATTACACACTATGTAATTACTAATTTTGAAATAATTTACTAATGCATCTAAGTGAGCTTTTATTTCTTTGTATTATTCAAGTTTATCCAGATCTGGCAACAGATCACTTTCCATATATTCTAGAGATCCTGATATTATTCAACCTCAAGAGTAGAAAGCATCTACTTTTGGCATAAAACTAAGATCTTTACAATAAATAGGAATTAACTTGGCATCATATCTTATAATTATACAAGTGATTTACACTAAAAGCAACAATCTATTTTATCATACTCTTGACTAAAGTCACCTCAAAAGATTTTAAATATTCTGCTTAATTATTCTTTCAAAATTTTCTTATGTTAAAATGTGTACTAATATTTCACATTATTTGGGAAATAAATTTTTGTATGTGAGTAACAAAAATGCTATAAATTATTATTATTATTATTTGATAAATAAAATTTAACTTTAACATTTAAATAGAGTAAATATTTTTCAGAAAACATCTCTTGCTTTTAAGATTGTCGTCAGAAATTAATATATGATTGAGGTAATTGATAGTAGTGCAAACTGAGTGAGAATTGAAGTAAAAAATAATTAAAGATGAACATAAGAAAAAATTTAGTGTAATAAAACAATAATAAAAATCTAATTAGTTGTCAGAAAATAGAGACAATTGCAAAAAGAAAAAAAGGAGAGAGAAGTAAATTTTTAAAATGATAAAATCCTTTTAGGATAATTTAATTGGAAATTTTAAATAATTTATAAGACAAATATTATCTTTCGGGAGATTTGTAAAATCAAAGGAATTATCAACTACCAGTAAATTTTCTGAAAAGTGCCAATGAACAGATAATAGCCATCATAATAAAAATAAAACAAAGAGAGTTGAAATATATAGAAAGTATCACTCAAGATGATGAAATACCCTAAATCAATGTCCAATAATAAAAAATGTATGATTCTCCTTGAAGTCACTGTTAAAAAAATAAAGCTATTTTTAATCATGGTTTTATACTTAGAAATATGGAAGAAAGTTGAAAATATATATATATATATAAAACAGTGATCAAATTATGTCAATTAAAGCTTATAAATTACTCAATAGTTTAACATAGTGGTATTCAATCTACATATCGTGACCCCAAACAGGGTCACAAAAAATTACCTTGGAGTTGCAAGATATATGAAAAAAATTGTAAATAAATTTAATTGATTACAAATACATCATTGACAAAAAATTTTGAGAAAAAATATTAATTTTTAAAATGTGAAATTTCATTAAAAACAATGACTTCAAAGAGATAAAGGTTCGGATAAGTCTTGGATGATGTCGTATAACATCGCTTTCGGCAAATCACATGGTTTGGCGAACAAGTGATGACAGTGCATATTTTATTTACATCATCATCATGGCACATCTGTGAGTTTAATTATTATTTTAGTGTAAAAAAAAAATAACTTAGTATTTGTGATAAACAGCCTGCTTTTAAAGTTATACATTTTATGAACCCTCATGGATAAGTGGCTAAAAACTGGTAGGATAATTGAAAAAAACAGGCAATGAAAAAACAAATGATGAGAATATTGCTTTCAATTTTGGCTGTTTTAACTCCCAACACTGACCAAATATGGTTGGAAGTTTCTGCTTCTATAGAGTTGAGACATAAAAAAATAAAAGCAAACAAACGAGTTCATAAGTTTGACAATTAATTTATAAAATATGGGTTTGTATGCACTGAAGATGATAAACCAATGGATAGATGCCTTATGTGCTTGACAGTACTATCAAATGAATCACTGAAACCAAATAAACTGCAGAAGCATCTATACACCAAACACCCAGAATCCAAAGATAAAACCATTAATTTTTTTCAGAAAAAATAGGGCATTTGACATATAAGCAAAACTTTATGTATACTTTTACTGATATTAACAAAAAAGCATTGGAGGGTTCTTACCGAGTAAGCTATCATATAGCTAAATCTGGAAAGCTGTACACAATTTCCAAAGAGTTAATTGCTTCAGAAGCTCAACATATAGTAGGCATTATATTTGGTGAGAAGGAAAATCAACAGATATATCAAATACCACTCTCTGATACAACAATTGATCACAGAATAGTCAAAATGGCAGATAATGTGGAAAGCAAACTTATAATCAGAATTCAAAAAAAGTAATTTTTTTAGTTTTTAGTTGGATGAATCTACCGATTGCCAAAATGCTGCATAACTAATTTGTTTTGCAAAATATGAATACAAAAATGAAATTGAAGAAACCTTTCTTTTTTGCAAGAAACTACAAAGGAATATGGGAGAAAAAATATTTAAAGTGGTAAATTCTTACATCACGGGAAATAATATTTCTTGGGAAAATGGTGTGGGGGTATGCAGTGATGGATCTCATGCCATGTTTGGAAAGCAGTGGACTTCTATCCCAAATCAAAGAAGTCTCATCTAGTGTAACATGGGTTCACTGTATGATTCATAGAGAGGTGCTTATATAAAAAAACATGCCACTGAACTTAAAGTTTGTCTTAAATACTGGAGTTAAAATAATAAATGTTACAAAGTCGTGTCCTCTGAACTCAAGAATTTTTTTGCATATATGCAGAGAAATTGGTAGTGACATCAGCAGCTTCTTTTATATGCAGAGGTGCATTGGCTTTCAAGGGGTAGTGTCTTAATAAGACTATTTGAACTTAAAGATGAGGTGTTTGTGTTTTTAAATGACAATAATAAAGATAAAAAATTTATACACTTTTTAACTGATGAAGAATGGCTATGTAGGTTAGCTTATATAAGTGATATTTTTCTCAAATTGAATGAGTTGAATTTAAGTCTTCAAGGGAACAATTAAATATATTTATGATAGAATTGTTTCCTTTAAATGTTAATATTAAATTTTTCAAGTTTTTATAGAACATTGTTATAATCAATAACTCTAAATTAGTACTTAAAAATTAATAATAATTATAACAATTATAGAAATATTTATACATTAGAATGGAACAGTGTTGTTGAACTTGATCTTCAAGTAGTAATAGGATTGAAAATACAGCATGACTTTCATTTAAAATATAAAAATTATGTTGATTGTTTAAAATCTTAAGGTAAGAAAGAAAATTTGGAAACTTCTAGAAGTTCAAACTGTTAAATCATGTATCAAAATCAGTTTGATATAGTGTTTAAGCAAAATCAAATAGAAACTTATTAGCAGACAAAACAAAAAAAAGAAATGAATCATTATGTTATGACATATTTAATATATAAACCAATGTAGTCCCATTCTTCAAATAATCAGTACCATAAAAATATAAAATCAATCTTAGATTTTTAAGAATATCAAGTTGTTTATTAATAAGATATTATGTTTGTAAGATCTCTATGAATATTTAGGTTAAACATTTTAAAAAATATACTAGACATAATATTATTTTAAAAGCCTTGCACTAATTTTATAGTAATTAACTGCTAGATCTGAAGCTGTTAAATGTTATAAATTGTGTAGCAATCAGCATCGTTAAGTCTAATTATGATTATTCACTATAAACAGAAATTAATTGCTAAAGAATTCTTATTATCCAATATTTATCTTATAAAAATGCAAAATTCTTTTGTTAGGGCTCAGAAAAAATAAATATGTGTGTATGCATTTTTTATTTTCATAATATTTGCCGAACTTAGTTTGCTTGTTATTGCTATTTTCCATTAGTTATTTCATTAAAATCACACTAATATTTGTTATTATAGTATATTGTACTATCTCCACAATTTTTCTAAAATAGTTACTTTTGAAATCTGATTTAATTTAACTTTGATAGAAAGACTAGTGATTAACTCTTTATATTTTCATCCTGTGATTTTTCACCAAAATTTGAGTAAAATAAAAGCAGTAGCTTAATTTCTAAATTGACTACACAACAAACTGATATAATTTAATTCTGAAGACTTTTAATAACTTTACAATGCAGTGCATTTGCAGAGTATTCATATTGCATTTTAAAAATAACAATTTTATTCTGAAGGAATTTATAGTATTTTAGAAGAGTGTGCATATAGAATTTTTTTTGCATTTACAGAAGACAATCATTTTTCATTTATACATGATAGATAATTTTTGATCTACAAAATCATGTAACTATGCATAAATCAAAATTATTTTTAAATAAAAAATTGCAGAACAAAAAAATATATTTATTATCTTTATTAAGAGTAATAATTCTTGCCATTATTCTACTCTAGATCATATTTACAAATTATTATCTGAGTTCAGTTAATATATTTAAAATTCAGATTACTAATTCCAATTTAATATTTTTTTAAAAAAAAAGAAAGGCTGTACTGAAAATCTGTTCTTTGTAGATATTTAATAACTTTTACATATATATTTTTATTATTTTTGACTCCTAGCAAATTAAAAAAAGCAAACATCTGCTATCATTAACAAAAAAAGCCCAAATCATTTTACAAATAAAAAAGTGAGGGCAATAAATAAGTAAAAATGAATAATTTAAAGTAATTTATGGTTTCATAAAATAATAAGTCAAACAAAATATTATGTAAATGATGTAGAAATATAAAAAATTTCACAATTTTATTATGTCATTCCATATATTAATTTTTTTAAACTTTTGAAATGTAGTTTAAAGATGAGATGATACAAGATGTATTACAAGCAGACAAGCAATGACAAACTATTATCAATGAAGATCATATGTAATAAATGTTTTATAATGTAATTTCTTTAACTCTTGGACATGCCCTTGGCATCTAATTTTACATACAGATGTTAGAATACATTTATAGTGCTTTAATTTAATTTGGTCAAGGCAAAAAAAATGCTGCTAAATTTTTGTCTCAATAAATTATCAACTTTATACAAATCATAATGTAATTTTTCATCACTCAATTCTTTGAAGTTAAAAAAAAGAGTAAGATTTGGAAACTTAATATAAAGGATAAAATATGAGCATCATTGTAGGATTTTATTTTTATTTTTTGCTTTACTGTATATATTAATTGTAATAAACACAAGATTTAATAATGCCATTATCTGACTGCTATATGTTGGATTTAAGAATTTAATATAATATCGCAAGTGTTCTTTTTGAAATTGTAGGTTTATATACACAAAATATAAAATTTGTATGTATATACATATAATAAAACTTATATATAAATACATCCTCAGAAATTTGTTTATACACTTGATGATGGAAATATATTTTATATAAATATGAATATATGACATAATAGGCTTCAAAGTTTTAAACTGCATTATAAATTTAAACTTTTGTGACAAATAATTCAATTGTTTCTTATTAAAAACATTCTCTAGTTATTGCTTAATGATTTCAAAATAAAATTGCAGTGATAATTACGTTTTCTAAAATTGGACATTTTTTCGCTTTTATTTTCAAATAATTATAATAGTGTCACTAATTATTTACTTAAATGCTTAAAGATTTAATAAATTTCATTTGTAAAGCCAACTAAATTTTTCAAAGATTTTGGTTTGAATAACAAACCAACAATTTCAATATAAGGTGGCTCAAATTAATGAGATGGCTAGTCAATTGTTACAAGTTCACCAACTTAAAAGAAATATTACTCCATAAAATACTTAATAAAGTATGTTATTAAATAATATTACAATTATTTTATTATGTCTACATATAAAGTCATTAAAATCTAAATTATTTAAAAACTCTATGAATGTTTTTTTTTGTTTTATACTACAGCCTAGAAGAAAAATAATAATAGAGAAATGATGGATTTTGGAGAAGGGTAAAACTGTTTTGTTTCAATTAACCAGCTGCTTAATGTCATCAAATAATATATTTATCTGTGAGACAAATAACATTAAATTTTTGAAAACAAGCTAACAGTTATTCTAAATATTAATTTTAATAAATTATATTAAAAAATAATCGAATAATTTTTCAAAAATTTATATGATGCTTAAGCAACCTAGGTATCAGATTCATCTTTGATCCATGACTACTTAGTTCTTAAGTCTTACACTCTACTGCTGTGTTTATCATGCAAATAAATTATACGGTATTAAATGCTGCAATTCAGGTTACATCTTGTGACCATATAAAAATAAATTTTTACATAGTAGAAAAATCTGACTATTTTTGAAAAGTTTGATGTTTTAAATAGTAAAAAATGTATTATCTGTCAAGCGTTGGTGGCAGAGACGTCAGCACAGCGACCTTACAGGCAGTTGTCCCAGGTTTGCTTCCCCGCCGATGCTTTGACACATGAAAAAAAAAGTATTATCTTTATTGCAAATTACAAATTTCAATGTGTATTAATACAATTTTGTTACAGTACTATTCTATTATTGCAGCAAAATTAATTAAACATTAAATAGTGTTTAATGTATACTCGTTTTTTTTTTATGTTTTATAAATAAATGTTCAACAGCAGAACATGTTGATTCTAAAATTATGATTTTCAAATGCAGTGTTGCTTTATATTTCAGTGCTGCCATGGTATCTATATGGTTATTAAAAATCTTATCTTTGAGCTTCTAGTATGCTATTAGAAATGAAGAGGTAAAAGTCACATTTTGGAATGCTATTTTGTGATAAAAATGATTCACTTATATAAAAATGATTGTTTCACGATTTGCTAATAATTAATATTGCAATATGACAAAACTTCAACATCTGATAATCCTAGTAATAATAAAGTTCCTCATAATAATAGTGGGTTACATTAGAACTATATCAAATGTTTACTTGTCTAAATAAGATCTTTTTCTTTAGTAATGTATAAACAATTATGTAAATGTAGTAGTTATGTTGCTCATACTGCCAATTAAAATAAAAATAAATTTTATTAAGATAATCTATGATGTGTATTGACTATCTATTTGAGAAATAAATTTTACTATTATTTATTTTTTATTAAATTTTTTTTATCCATTTACATAATATATATTTAAACTGATCTGGTATTACACCTGTGTTACTTAAACTTAATACATTATTCATTGATCCAAACTTGATGTTTTATAAAATTTTTCAATATAAATATTGGTTTTGGTTCTTTTTCTGTTCTCCTTTATTAATTTATAATTTTTTTGAACGGGACAACCATTTTATTGCCGCATTATTTTACTTTTCATAATTGCTTTTGTAATTGAAACTTACAAAACATAATAGCAGTCTAAAATGTTTGTATCATCACCCCAATCTTTTATTAACATTTTAAACTGATTTGTTGTCTGCTATGCTATTTTTTTTGAGTACTGATTTTCAGTATTAATTTTTACAAACTTTTGGTGTCTAAGATTTTTCTTGGAAATAAAGAAAAAAAAAACAGTTGGATGAATAAAATAAACAAAAAAGTTTTGAAAAGAACAAATGAAAAAAAAAGATTAGTTGAAGAAATTAGAAAGAGAAGTAAAAACGGAGTAATTAAGAAGAAATTATAATTTAATTAAAGATGTTTTGGAAAAAATGATGAGTGGAAATAAAAAAGGATGGAAAAGATTGGTATTGTTGGGTGATGTAAGAATTGGAACAAGTTATGTGGAATTGAAATGCCGGAAAATAAAGAGAATGGGATAGAAAAATGGATAAATTGATAATGTAACTACTCTCTGAACCTGTCCATGGGATAGAATGCTATTGATGAAAATTTTTTTACAGATTATATTGCATAGAATTATTTTAATTAAGATAACTCAAAGTATATTGTTGCACATTGAAACAATCTACTGGTTCTATTTTTTTTTAAATTTTGTGCTCTTGTTATTAGAGAAACAATTAGAAATTAGTCATTAAAATAAACTCATATTGAAATATATATGTTCATTTATTTTAGTCTTAACTGTCTTTTAAATTTTCTGGTTGCTTATGAAAAGTTTATTTTTAGGATATTAATGATAATTACATCTGTCATCACATATTTCACTTTTATTTCTAAATTATAAATATATTCTTTACAAATAGATGTGTATATTAAATAAAAAATTGAAAAAATCAAATATGCATTATAAAATTGAACTTTTATGTGAAGAAATTTTTAAAAAATCATTTATAAAACTGATGTTGCTTACAAAAATTTGACTCACCAAATGAGTTTTTTTTTTTTTTTAAATGTTATGTGAATAAATTACAACACATTCTTTTTGAACATTGACCTGTTGCAACATATTTATGGCATTTCTTTTTGTTTTTCATACAGTGTGTGCATAAGTTGTTCATTGATGAAGTTTATTTCTATTTTATTTTATTTCTCTTTTTAGTTACTATTAGCATTTTATAATTTATACAAGTTTTTATATTTGTTTTAGAAATGTTAGACATTCTATATATTGAAAATATATGCATTAATTGCATTCATTTTCAGATGTTTTTAGCCATTTAATAATTATCTTAGGAAAATTGAATAATAGTAAAGGATATGATTACATGTATTAATTCCAAATATTTTAAGTCGATCAACTTTTATTCTATATGTCTTTAATAAACTATAAGTAACTATACCAATATAAGAAAATATTAAAAACACTAAATCTTCTCTATGTAAGATGTATTATTATAAATGTTTATAATTTATTACATTTTAGTGATTGAATTCTCTTAGTTTATTAGATGTGTCTCTGATGAAATGTAGTTGAGCTATCATTTAGCAAAATTGCATATTTTCACTTTTTCATTTATAGGGGTTTATTTTGATAAAAAAATTTCTTCCATATTTTATCATTTGTTTCACAAATTACCCTTAATTCCAATGTGATGAGATTCAATCTTATTAGGGCACTGCTGAATATACTTTTGGTTCCAGATTTTAATGAGATGGCAAAACTACACAAGTTGAAATAAATAAGCATTTATTCAGAATGTCTCACTTCTTAATTTATAAAAAGAGTTGTTTTTTTTAGTTTTATCTTGAATTTTATTTACTATATGTTTACAACATATCTCTTAGCATAATTGTTTGTGTGTTAGACTGAATAATTTATTTATTTAAAAAAAATGTTTATAAATTATTTTGCTTATGTACTTTATCTACAATTGATTTGCAATTAACTCTTATAGAAGTCAAATGACTTTCATTCTTATGATAATCACTAAGATTCAATTCTTGTTTATGCTCTTATATGTTTTTAACTTGATTTTTGTTTTATATATATATATATATATATATATATATATATATATATATATATATATATATATATATATATATATATATATATATATATATTCATATTTCAAATGCATTGACCAAGAAGCCAACCTGGGTGGCTGCTTGGAAGGCAGCTATGCTAACAGCTAGGCCACCAATGCTTAACTGCTCATATATTTTTATTCCATTTTTTTTACCATGTATGGCAAATATTATTTAATTGTTTTAATTTTTTAAGAAATAAAATAAATTTGAAAGTCCTAGGTAAAATAAATTTCATAAACCCAAGTTTATAAATTATTATGTTATTTTATCTTATGTAAACACCAATATTTTTATCACATAGTGCCTATGAAGTATTATCCTATCTAGATACCAAATGATGGAAGTGGTTTTTAAAATTATAAATCATATTTACTAATAGAAATAATTGTTGAATATATGTATAAGTAGAATTTTATACATAATAAAATATTTGATTTAGTTTGCTTTATAAACATCAGTGAGGTTAAATGTTGTAATAAGTAAGAACAATATTGACATTTATTACAACCATTTTAAAAACTTGTCTGTAGTGATTTGAATATTTTTTGAGTCAAGAAACAAAATCTCCAGTAAAATTATTATCCTTGTATACAAGTCTACATTAATTTATTATCTGCCCATCAACATTATCATCATTTATAATCAGTTCAATGCAAATCATATGTTTATCTAATAACTCTTATTTTATAATGGTTCAGACATCTTTATATTTTTACTTGTTTGAACTTTTATTTTTGAATATTAATCCATCTATTGCATTAATTTATCTCTTTCTCTCTTTGCTGTTTATATTTATAAATTTATAAATAATGTTGTAAATGCTGATGCATATTTATTTATTTTAATAACTAGGTTTTGCTTGTTATTTATTTTTCTAAATGTGTATTCGTTACTTCACAAAACATATTAAAAGTAGAGAAAATCTACCCCTTTTCTCTTATTTAGTATCTACAGTCTTATGAATCTATTATTAAATGATTTAATAATCTGTATTAAGACTAAGATAAAAAAAATTGTCAATAAATCTTTGATATTAAATAATATTATTCTGCTTGTTTAGAACCTTTCATGCCTAAATTTAAACTATTCTCAACTTATTTAATTGCATATTTGAATTTTTAATATTTTAATGCATTGTATTTATTTAATTTGTGATTTATTTCTTATAGATTATTATCTAAAAAAAAAAAAACTTGTTAAACATTTCTTAGCGTATTTATATATTTTTTGATTTGGCTATATTTAACTCATATATTATTTAACAGCAATTATGTTAGAAAAACAACATTATAATCAACTATAGCTTAAATAATAACTATGAATTTTATAACCTGACTTTTTTTACTTTTAGACTTTTAAAAATATCAGTTGTCATATTCAGTTGTATGAAAGAAAAAATGATTAGATATATTTGTTTTAAAAAAAAAAAAGCATTCACTCACATGCTGCACTACGTTATTTCACTTTAAAAAAAGTGCGTGTATTTTATTTAGTTCTATTAAAATTATTTCAGAAGTCTGTTCAGAAATCTGTTTAATGTATGTATAATTTTTGTCTAAAGATAGGGTTAAGTCCTAGCATATAATTACCCTAGCAACTTATTAATACAGTTTATTTTAGGAGCTTTTATAAGTCATTATAATCTTTAAAATGATCTGTGCGTCTTTAACTGTCATAGAATAATAAATCCCATTTTATAGTACCTTATATTTCTTTTTTTTTTTTTTTTTCGTTGTTTAAACTTTATCTTATTGTTACATTTTCATTTACCATTGTCAAACTCCCTCCATTCAAAACATTGACGCCATCCATTTCAGATAAATACACAAATGATTATTACTAATCATTTTCTGAAACTAGAGATTATCTCTAGCACAGATATAAACTTTAAACCTGTTAAAAATTAATATATCTGATTTTTTAAATTTACACACACGGAGTTATTCACCTTTCTCTGTCCCGTATGTAATATCTTTATAGATACAATAAACACCTCCACACTTCCCCATTCTTTTCAAATTCATATAAATAAAGATATAATAAAAGATAAACCAGGCCCAATATGCATTTTGTGCTGAACCAGCACTCATCAGTTGGCCCAGGTCACTATCTCTCATAATATCTCTATTATATGCAAAGTATTTATCTAGAGTAAATTGTTACATTTTCATTTAACATTATCAAACTCCCTCCACTCACAACTTTGACGCCATCCATTTCAGATAAATACACTATTGATTATTACTAATCAATTTCGAAACTATAGATTATCTCTAGCACAGATATAAACCTTAAATCTCAGTTAAAGATTAATATATCTGATTTTTTAAATTTACACACACGGAGTTATTCACCTTTCTCTGTCCCTTATGTAATATCTTTATAGATATAATAAACACCTCCACACTTTCCCATTCTTTTCAAATTTATATAAATAAAGATATAATAAAAGACAAATGACCCCCAAAGATTCATTTCGCATTTATCATAAATGGATGGCGTCAAAGTTGTGAGTGGAGGGAGTTTGCCAATGGTAAATGAAAATGTAACAATTTACTCTAGATAAATATTTTGCATATAATAGAGAGATATATGGGAGATGGTGACCGGGCCAACTGATGAGTGCTGGTTCAGCACGAAATGCATCTTGAGGGGCATTTGACTTTTATTGTATCTTTATTTATATGAATTTGAAAAGAATGGAGAAGTGTGGAGGTGTTTATTATATCTATAACTTTATCTTAATAATGAAAGAACATTTTTGTAAAATTTAATTAGTAAGTTCAATATGAGGGTTTTTTGTAGGTTTTAATACTTTAATTATTATAATGAATTGGTAGAACTGAAGTTTTTTTTATAATCAATGAATCTTTATCATAAAGAAAACTCATAATTTGTAAACTTTGTTCAGCACTGCTTGAAAATAGAGCATTAATAAACTCCAATTTTAACTTTTACCTCTTTTTTTTTACTTTTGCATAATTATTTGCAAAAAAGTTATTCTAAATTCTGTAAATTGATATTTTGTGTGTAAATAGTGAAATTGTGTGAAATTCTAACTTTTTTACGCAATTATTTGACAATATACATGAGAACATATCCAAATCGATCATCTTTTCTTCATCTGTTTTAACTATTTCTATTAACAAACTACATTCTTAATCTTATTTGGCAGTTGAACTTGCTATCTTATTTTTCTTATACAAAATTGCTTTGTCTGCATTAGAAATCTTGCATTATAACACACGTTTTAGTTAATCTTTATTTTAAAGCAGTAGCTACTCTCTTTATACAGTAGAATTTTTATTTTGTGACCAAAATATTATTATTTTATATATTTTTTTATCTAATTAACAATGTTAAAATTTGTGCAAAGTTAAAGCAATATTAATAATGATAATAATTTGTTTTTATAAGACCATATCAGACATCAAATAGTTATCACATTTTGTAAAAAGTGAAAGCATTCTATAACAATGTTATCAGAATATTAAAGTAAATATTCTATATTATGCCAAAAAAGAAATTAATTGCTTATGACACAGAAACAAATTGAAAAACTAATAATGTAAGACAAAATATTATTTTCTTAGAAATAATACAAATTTTCTGAAAGTACTGTAAACAAGTATGTCTAAGTATAATAAAGTCACTAAAAGAGTAACATTACATTATATCCTTTGTTCCCTTTACAAAGATTTTGAATACAAAAAATATTTATTTAAACATAATTATTTTTTAAAATAATAAGTAAAAACAGTAGAATTGATTTGTCAAGCATTGGTGGCTGTGTAGTTAGCATAGCTGCCTTCCAAGCAGCTGACCTGGGTTCGCTTCCTTTCAACGCTTTGACATATAAAAAAAAACAGTAGAACTGATTTCTGAGAGCATTCTATATATATATATATATATATATATATATATATTCTAAATATATATAAATGCACCATTAACATAACAGGCCATATATTGTATATTGGTTAAACATAATTTTGGCTGCTTAATTTTTAATGTTTGACATAAAAATAAAATTTAAAAAAAGTTAATAAATATTGTAGTGTTTCTAATGTTTACTTGTATCTGAAATAGTTATAATACTATTACTTAGATTTAAACATTATATGAAAATGTAGTCATATAGTAATATTAGCATTTTTTTTCAAAAAAAAGATTAAACAATATATTAACTGATTTAAGCTGCACTATTTTGTTTCCAATTTCATCCACACAAGAGTATTCACTGTTTTTAAATTGTATTTAATATTATTTCTGATAGAATCTAGTTTCTAAATATTATAAATAATTTGACTAAATAATTTGTCAGTATTTATTAAAATTATTACAACACAAAAATATGGTTTATAATTTTAGTGTAATTTTCTAGCATTCCTTATAGTAATTGTAATCATAAATAAACACTTTCATTGTGTATACTAAGAAAAACTTTTTATTATTTTAACACAATATCCTTAGTATACTTTCAGTTAGCTTGTAGTCATAATCATAACAGAAACATTTGGGGCAAATTACATAATTTATTAAGATATAGGTTTTCAGTACATAGATTCCAAAATGTAAATGAGTTATTTTACATATTCCATGTTTTTAAAGGTGGGATTCAGGAGTCTTTTTTATTTATAATGTTCACATTATTAGCAATGTGCCAAGCATCATTTCTCTCAGAACAGACTACACTGACTGATCCATAGTAGCCATTGTAATCTGTTTCGAAAGTATACAGTGTTATCTATCTGAGAGAAGTCAAAGAGGCTTGGCACAACACTAGTAATACAAATATTATAAATAAGAAAGAAGCTGGAATTTCTCTTTCAAAAAAGTAGATTATGTAAATCAACTCATTTACATTTTGTAATTTGCATACTGAAAATCTTTAGCTTGATAAATTATGTAATTTGCTCCAAATGTTTCTTCTATGACTATGACTATAAGCTAATTGAAAGCACATTAATCATATTATGTTAAAAGAATTAAGCATGATATGTTAAAAGAATAAATAAGCTTTTCTTAGTATACTCAATGAAAGTATTTATTTATAAGACTGGTCTATATTGAATTGCTTCATTAATAACTCTTTCAGAAAAGTGAGCCTTGATAGCACTATCATATTTGACATTTTCAGTGGCATGAAGGCAGTATGATTGCTACTTTTCTATGTTGTTTTAAAGTGTCATATATGTTAAATAATGGTGTTCAATGGGCTGTATTGATTTTTTTTCTACGAGGCTTCCATTTTTTATGTATTAATTTTAAAAAAATTTCAAGAGATGTCAGCAGTATACAAACCTTTATGATTGTGAAAGATAGCACATTCTATTGTTCTGGAAAACTTGTGATTTGATGATGCTTTAGATTCTTTTACTCTGTGGCTAAATGCTACAAAATTGTTAATGATTATGATGCAGTATTTTTGCAAAAGACTTATTATTAAAACAAAACCTATATTACTAGGAGAGGTTGTCTTGGAAAACATTTTATTTTAAAAACCACTCTTAGAATGTATAGAAAGTATATTATGAGAACCGAAAATTGCCACAGAAACAGCTATTGCAGGCTAAAATGAAAATTATTTTTGTAACAACTATAAATGAAATATTTTAATAACAATTAATAATTTATTTACTTTTAAAATTCTGTTGCTTTTTTGATGATAACTAATTCTAAATATATCATTTTTAATAACATAAAATTCTAATATCTAATTTTATTTCTTTAACTTTTTGAATAGGTATCATGAAGCCAATAATGATGTGTTCTTTTATTATAGGCAAGATTTTTGGTTAAATACTTATTTTCACAATTTTAAAATATTAATTTTAAATATATTTTAGTTTAATTATTAGAAACCTTAAATATTTATAATGTAAATTATAAATTAATTTTGTAATATACATAAAAAAGATTTAATTGCACAAAAAAATCAAACATGGCATTATATTAAAAATATTAGTCACTAGAGTTTGTTCAAAAATTTGCCAAAGAGTGGCTTGACACTGATGTAGTTAAGATTAAAAAAGATAATCACATGTTCATGAGCTGATGTTTTAAAAAAGAAAAAAAGACTGCAGTTTGTGTTACTATAGCTACAGAAACAAATTTATCAAGGAGAACACATGTACTTTCTTTTGTTTAAAATTTTGTGTTTTATCTTACAGTTTTACAAACAGATTCTGGACTTATGACAAGTAAATATGTATTGGAGTAAGAAATTTACTTAGGGGGGAAGGAATACAAAGCTGTTGCTCATTTGATATCTTTATGATTTAAACAGAATGATTAGTAACAACACTCTGCTTACTTGTCATAAACCTATGAAACTATCAAAATTTACCATGGATTGTAATATTGACAAAATGAATAGTTGAATACCATTTAAGAATAAAAATGTTCATGGAAATCTACATTTGTGTTTTGTTATCATCGATATGACAAGAAAAATGTTTAGGGATAGTGGAATCTAAGCTGGAATTATATATAAGCTAAATTTGGCAACAGACACTAAGAAAAAAATTTCTTTTAAATTATCTACATTACATAAATTTCATTTATTAATAATAGTTAAGAGTAGCTTAACTATAAAATACTTATCAAAGTCTCTTTTTTTGTTAATAATCTTAATTATATGCAGTTTTATCTTATCATCTGATATATGCTTAAATAATAGACTAACATAATTAAGACTTAAATCAAATGTTAATATATTATTATTTTGTGTGTGAGAAAGAATTTATAATTAACCCTTTATGACTATGTGCATAATGATTTTTATCATAGGCTGCTTCTACTAATTGCAATCTGTCAGAGATAAATTATAAATATATATTATATGATTTCAGATTGCAGATGGTAAAATTAGAACTATAATCTTGGTCTTAACCATCTCAATGATTTAATGCTTATTTCAATAAATATTATTGTTATTATTATTAAGGTACTTTGATTTTTTATTGCATTTATAATTATAATAATATTTTATTACATAATTTATTTACAATTAAAATATTTAAGTGTAAATCCCATATGATAGATACCTGATTGACAAATAAAATATTATTTATTGAACTTTATCTTCTTTGCTGAGAAAAATTACTTATTATGAATCCATTGGCACTTTATAAACTCATGAATCCACTGTAGATGTAAATCCAAACTATTATAGAGCAAATTTATGGATTAATTTATTCATTTATTAGTTATATTTTTAGTTGCCTAAGTACAAGTTATTCAATATATTTTAGCTTGCTGAAATACATGGACATTTATAGGTTAGGCATCTTTCATCCATTATTTTATAAATTTTACATTTTTGGTTCATCCATCAGGGAAATATTGCTATTTAAGAGAATGTTGCTTCATTAACTTTGTTATTATATATATTCTAAAATAGTTTCAATTACAATATATATATATATATATTTGGGTCTTGTTTTAAGTGGTAGATAGGTTCCTCAGAAAATCGCACAAAAGAAATCGTACAAAGATAAACATCACTTACTTTGAAAAATGGAGGATAGGTTCTGTAATTTTTGGAAATTGGCATAAAAGCAAAGCAACAAGAAAAATTTATTTTAAAATTCACATTAAAAAAATAAGAAAATAAAGTATGATTAATAATCAAATATTTGAAAAAAAAATAATACAAAACAAACTTTTTTACTTTTTTTATTAACTACAGTACACCTGGGTCTCTTTTTATGTGGACTTATTTAACATGATTTTGAAGTTACATGATTCATGTTTTACCGGAAGTTGAACTCTGATAATGTGCTATTACTTTAAATAATAAATTTTGTGCACTTATGTTATATTGAAAGTAATAGCACATTATTGGAATTCGACTTTCATCTTAGTAATTTCAATATTTTCAGTGCTTTATAATAGTAAGATTTTATGCAATAATGAAATTAAAATCATGATTTCCACATTTTATGTATACACACATTAAATTTTACAAGATTATAATGTAAATTTGTTCAAACATTGTGCGTGTTAATTTTGCATTTTAAAACACATTCTGTTTTTGCTTTTTAAAAAAGAATGCAATCAATTATTAATCATTTAGTATCCACAAGTTTATTTTTAAAAGGTGAGTAATAGCAGTGGGCACAATTAAATTTGACAATTAAAAACTGATTTTTAATTGTAATTAACAATTTAAAAATTACTTAAGATGACCTGAAATTAATGTGATGTGAAATGAAATTTGATTTTTAAATGGAATTGAAAATTAAAAAATTAAAGATAAAAATAAGAATCTAAGTTTTAGTTGTTAGTTTCATAAACAATTAATAAAATCATTGTCTCAAAGATTAATTACTAATTACGTTGGTGCCAGAAAACCATTGACACAACATGAGTGTGAAGTTGGCGCTAGTTGTATTTCCTCTTGTGAAAAATTTGATTTTTTACCAGTTTGCAAACGAACATGTTTTTCGGCAAATAGCGATAATAATTAAAATGTGTATAAAAATGTAAATTACTGTACTGTAAATTATGCATAAAAATATATTATTTTGAATAAAATTAAATATTATAGTTAAAAAAAGTTTGTCTTGTATCAATTTTTTTCAAATTTGAAATTTTTTATTAGTCATATTTTATTTCCTTATTTTTTTTTTTGCGAAATTTTAAAGTAATTTTACATTGGTGCTTTGCTTTTATGCAGATTGCATGATTTCGTTTGCACGTGTTTTCTGAGGAACCTATCTATCACATAAAATGAGACCCAGGTGTACTTAATTTTACATTTTTTCATACATATTTTAATCATTACTGACTGCTATTTAACAATAGGCATTCATTTGTGAACTAGTAAAAAATCAGATTTGTAACATGATGTACAACTAGGACCACTTTCAGTCTTGTGTTGTGTTAATGGTTTTTTGTTTCTATATTTAAAAAAATGAGATCACAATCAAAACAAAAATATTATACATTATCATTAGAAAGATTATTTTCAGTTTATAAAATCAATAAAATCTTCATTATTATTTATTTTACAAATCTAAAAAAATATTTATTTCTGTTAATATCTAACAAAATACGTTTTAAAAATTTAAAATTTTTGAATATTTATTGTGTATATGTAAGTATATAAATCTATTATTATTATTTACTCAGTATAGTATAAGTTGGTTATTTACATAAAAGCTAAGATTCTAAATACAGCTTCAGGCCATATTCATGTTAGCTGCTAATATAATGTTATATTTTTGAAAAAAAAAGTATTCAAGTCAAAATAAGTTAATAATTTAAATTTCTTGATATCTAATAAATATAGTGAAATATGAAAAGATCTTAAGAAGAAACATGAATTCGCATAACTTCAAAATTGCATTAAAATCCACATAAAATGAGACCCAGCTGTATATATATTGTGCCAGAATGTATATAACATCCATGCACAAAATAGCTGTTGCTGAGAATTCAGCACAGCTAATCTTTAAAAAGGTTAGAATTTAATATAAAATCGATTAAATAGATCGTAATTAAAACACGTATAAATGTTTAGATATGTGAAGTAAATAACTGGGTTTGGTCTACACTATATTCCCATTTCACCCACAGTACAAGTGTATGTATTATTATTAACGAATTTATCTTATAAAAAAAAAAACTACATAAAGAATAGTTTTAAGTTTGTAATGACTTTTGTTTAGGTTGGGAATAGTTTTGTTTTATTTGTAATGTTCCGATAGACATATCCAGAAATGTTTGTTTTCTTGATATTTTTAAATAATTTTTTTTTTTTTTAAAAGAAAAAAATATATAATGTCAAATTTTATATTTTCATTATAATGGATTTTGTTTTTGGTAATTATAAAAAAAAAGTTTTGGTAAATTGGAATTTATTTTTTTATAAAAAGAACAAAAAATGGAAAGTAATGTTTTGTGGTAAAAGAAATTTTGTTCTTTTGATCTGTTTTAAAGATAAAAATTAAAAGTTGGTCTTATCTAATGTAAAGAAGCATAATGGGTGCTCTAATTAATTAAGATGGAAACTGTATAATTTCTATGATTAAAAAAGTATACTTTGTAACAAATAAAATTAAGGAATGTATAAAGTATATTTTAAATTATTATAGACTGATGCAATAGCTCATTGGGGAGGGGGTAGTTTAATTGGTTGAAAGGGGACCATATGTGCTATCTATTAGGTGGGGAGAGTCATTGGCTCCTGAGCAGTCCAAGCAGGCAGATCATATAGATTTTGGAGAAAAATTAAAAGTTGCTTCAGAGCAATCCAAGCAGGCAGACTGTAGATTATGGAAAAAAACTAAAAATCACTGATGATCAGTCCAAGCAGGTAGACCATAGATTTTGGGAGAAAATAAAAGTCTCTTATGAGCAGTCTAAGGAAGCAGTAAGATCCAATATTAATTATATCAAAACTCAACCATATCCGATATTATATTATCGTAAAGAAATTTAGAGAAAGCTGAATAAAAAAAGAAGAAAGGCATGAAAGTGGTAATAAAAATCAGCCATTTTCAAACCTATCTGCTGACAAGAAGTACAATTATAAATCTTCAAACAAGTACCTAATAGAGATGGCTGTTATAGTTGTTCCAGCATTCAAAAAAACCATGGAGTAGGTCACCAGCAGCAGTACACCTCATTCATCCCTGAAGCCCTATGATGTCTTAAAAGAAGTCACCCAAGACCTGATAACAAGGACTCTTTGATACATGTAATGGAGAAGGAAGCCTTGTCTGCCTTATAGAGTAGTTTGTGTGGTCCACTTGAAGTCGAACTTTATAACAATTGTAAATACAGATGAGTTTAAATCTCTTGATATTTATTTATTTATTTATTTTTTATTCTATAACTCAGTAATATGTTTTTCTTATATACTCGTAACTATAAATTTTTTATGTAATCTTCATATCACTTATATTATATAATAGTTGCATGCATGTCTCATTTAGATTCCCTATGTGGAGAATCTCTACCTCATAATCTTTTACTATGGTGGTACCTTACATAGAGTATTCTTTAGCCATATTATTTCTTATTAGGCATCATTTATATGTTTAAAATAAATAAACATAGATGCGTATCATATATAAATATTTAAGCACTAAAACATAAAGATGTGTAAAAATATTAATAATTTATTGATCCTAGAGGTAATCAGTAGACATGCATGTAAACTAGGGTGTTATTTTTTTTAAAATGGATTTAATACCTATATGAATTATGTTTCTTCGTTGGGAAATGTATTACATACATTTGTTTCTTAAACTATTATTTTTCAAGTGGGGAAAGGGGTATAGGCCACACCCATTATGCAATTATTTTAAAAAGACATTTATTTGTGTGAATTTTTTTTTGTAAATAGATGTTTAATCTAAGTACTATATATTTTTTTCAATTATATAAAATCTTCAACCTAATAAAAACGTTTTGGTTGCACACTCTCTCAGGAAGGAAAAAGGAGGGTCAACAGTACATTTCTTTGTCAGGGGTTGCACTAAAGGCTAAATAAAAATATTTCAGCACTTTTAAAGGTGTGTAAATTAAAGAGTGACCACCATTAGTTAATCAGACTGGTTTGGGATGATATTGCAGGGGAATTATTATCATTATTTCACTTCATTACATATGTCACTTTTATGCTCGGTGTGTATGTGGGTCGAAAGATTTATAAGACTGTAAAGGGTGAAATGGGTGGACCAGTACAATATATATATATATATATGAATGTGTGAAAGATATTTAAATAGAGAGATAACTTTTTAATAAATATCTCACTGCAGAGCAAAGGCCTATCTGTGTCTCTTCTAGTGAAAATAATAAAAAAAGAAGCAGTATATATTAAATATACCAGTTGCCCAAAAGTGAAAGTTTGAGCAGTTTCCAGTATTGTTTTACCCTTTAGTTAAAAATAGTTAAATATTCACTAACCAATATTGGGTAGTTAGTTGGGTTAGCTAAATATATATATGATCTATTCTTTATTCTGAATGGACCATGATTATGGATTATCAAATATTGAAAACATCTATTCACATTTTATTTTGTATGTACAAAATGAACAGAAAAATAAAATTATGACTATTGTGTTTTTTCTAGCAATCCAAAATATTTTAATATTATTTAAACTTTAAATCAATTAATATTTGTTTTAATTTAATTTTCATTTTGAATATATTCAGACAATTATTTGCATTGGGACAAGCAATAGTATTTTAATTTATAAACCAAAATTAAAGGCTACATCTTTCTATTTTTTGTATATTTACAAAAGAAGATTATATAAATTAGGTCTGTGAATGGATTTTTACCCATGTTTTTAAATGTATCTGTACCAACTATCCCCTAATTACTTGGAACATATTGTAAGTATAAGTGTATGTAATTGTGAGGTTTTTACAGCCAACACATAGTTAATAAATGCCAATAAACATAAACCTCTAATGCCTAAAGTTAATAATGTCTCAAAATATTATAAAAATGATATAACATAAAAAGCATTTTATGTTTATTTACACAAAATCTGAATGCTAGCATATTCATTCACACATTTCATGATTATTAAAAAAATTATATATATATATATGGATAAACAATATTGAACACAAAAAGTTTCAATTCTTGTCAGCATGGATTATATGTATTATATTTCTTTATTTTACATAAATTAACAGTCATATTACAATGTTTTAAATGTACTAATTGGTTTTATATTTCTTTATTACAACAATGCTATCTTACCTCTTTTAATAATGTATATAAAATCCTTTTATTACAGACTTTGAGTGATTTCTGTACAAAATCTACATGTTTCTAGAAATAGACTAAAAGTAAAGACTTAAAATGTAATTCTTTGTCTTAGATTCATTTTTGAGACACATATCTCTAACTAAATTTATAATTAACCATTATTTGTATGCTTTACAAAATGAAGTCTTGTTTTTCTGTTATATTTTCTAAGAAAATTTTTGATTCTTTTAATGATTCTTTTTGTTTTCTACTTTGATGACTAAATTTCTATAAACGTCTTTTCATTTTATAATTTATATAAGATGTTATAATCTGTTTATTTTCAGAACTAAAACTTTATTTTTCTAAATCTCTTCTACTTGTGCCTACACGTTGTGATATATTTACTTTTCTCCAAATATTTCACTTTATTTTTCTATCAAAGTTAGTTTATCTTTGTTAGATATGCTTAATTTATATTTATAGATTCACTTTATAAATATTATATTTAAATCAAACACTTTTAACAGTAATAGTTTTTTTAATAAATACATTTATAAGTGAATGGTTTAGACCCTTAAAGAGTTCAAAAGAAGTATGTGCATTTCTTATGTTATATTTCCTTTTAATTTTAGATATAGATCTTAATTCTTTTATTAGAAATCAAATACATTTTTCTATTTATATATGATGACTAATTCCTTATTTAATTTAACCAATCAACTTCTTCCATTTCGTTTAAAAAAGCAATTTCTAAACTCTTTGTCACATCAAGTATATAGTTGTAGATATTGGAAAAAATATGCAAATGGTTTTTAATATGCATTATGATTGAAGTAGTCTATTTAATTAGACAACATTAACTTATATTTTCTTAATTCCAAGTATCCATGTTTCTGTATTTAATATATATTATGTAGATTCTTTTTTCAAGATTTGTATTTAAAAGTGAGCAATCTTTTTTTAAATGGATACATAAATGATTAATACACTTTTTTATTATATTAGATATTATTATTTTAAGATTCTAACTTTTTTTAAAAATTAAAAACCAAATATATTTTTTTTCTTCCAATCATATATAATACCATATATATATTAAAATCCCCAATTATTTCAATTTATTCTTTAAACATATGTTTGTACCTATTAGCAAAAAAATATTTTGTCCAATCCATTTCATGAATTCTTCAGCCTCAAATGCCATTGCTGTTGGATATATGCAGTATATGCTATATAAATTTATCTTAAAGTGCTATATAAATAGTAGTTTTCAGAAAGATTAATCCATTGAATTTTAGGAAAAGGTGATCTTGCATACATAAATAATAAAAGATATTTCTCATCTTTAATAATGTTTATATTTAAATTTAAAAGAAACCATTTTATTCAGTAATGCTGTGTATTTGTTTATTATAAAACTTTAATTAAAGTGGAACAATCACTCAATGGATTGAAAGAAATTTGAAATGATCATTAACAATTGTTTCTAGGTCAATGACCTTATTGTTAAGTCAATAAGTAAAATATATAAAAAGTCTGTGAATTAAGGTCGGACAGTCATTCTACATATCTCTATCCCATGAATTGTGTACTGCATTTTGCAGTAAATTAATTTCAAATGTAATATATATTTTTAATGTTTAATTTAAATCATATAATGCAAGGTGAATAATATGTTTGCTCCAAAAGGCAATTTGTCTTTTGTGAGATTAATCTATTTTAACAACTGAAAGAAATGGAATTTGTTTTAAGTGAATTCTGAAAAAGATTATAAAATGCTTAATAAAGTTTTATTCTATGAATTAACATACATGTATATGCATCGATTTTCCAATAAATAATTTGTCAAGGTCATGACCAAATGAATAATAATTTGGATTTAGTAAATAAAATCTAATCATTTTTGAAAGGATAAAACAATGTTTATTATTTTGTGTTTTAACAACTGGCTATAACTTGCTATGGATTATTTATTTAAATAAACTTTGAATATTTAATAGAAAAAGAAAACAAACTCTTGAAATTATTGTATCTTTGAAAAATATCATTTCATGGATTTTATTTGTGAATTTAATAAAAGAACTTTAAAATAAGTGAACTTTATGCGTATGGACTTTATTTAATATTTCTTATTCAAGTGACAGAATCGTATGTCTTATTTATTCTATAGTTCTTTGTATTATTATTGTTTTTAAAGTCATTCAATATATATATATGTGTGTGTAGGTGAATATATAAACAATCAGAAAGAAAAAATTAGTAATTCTAAATTAAAATTCAAGCAATTATAATAAACTTTTACTTAATGACTTATTTTCTTTCGTTTATAGATGATTATAACTAATAAGTTATTCATAAAATAACAATATTAATAAATTGATTATCTTATTTGTGATGTAAATGATCAGTAAGCGAACTAAAACAAATTAGCATTTTATTTTGTATATTTAATATATACATTGTCTAGTCAAAATAACAAATCAATATTTTCATTGTGGTCAAAATGTACAATGTTTGAGCATCATATTACAGCTAAAATAAGGTGAACATTTTATAGTAAACTGTGTCAAGCTATTAAACATGTTAATCAATATCTTATTTATTTTGTAAATTAAATTATTGTATATTTATTAAACTTGAGTTGTTAGTATTATTTGATTTGGTAAGTATATGGTATAATGATAATAATTTAAAGCCTCTATGCAATTATAAATTTTTAAAATTTAGTTAACAAACTAATATAGATTTTATTACTTTATTAGAATTCAATAATTCAAAGGCGAACCTAATGTTTTTATAAACATCAATTGGTATTATTTTAACATAAGAACTAATCAATAAATTATTGATATAAACTTTATATATAAATATCAAGCTTAAATAATTTTATTCATCCTTTAACACTATTATAAATTGTATTACATAATAATATAAAAGGGTTATTTTGTAAATTAATACAGATTTAAATTATTAACTAATATATTTATTATAAATTTTCAAATGCATTATTTTAATTTTGTGTATTAAAATTTTGACATCCAGTCAGGTGATCATTTATTTAATAAATAAATAGATTTTACACTTTATTGTAGTGCAGATTTTTGGATTACTTCATTAATAGGGCTTAAACAAAATTATTGCTTAAATTTATTCCATTACAGATTTGGCTTGCTCAATTTGTGTGACTATTAATCTCAGTTGGCCTATTTATATTATTACAGAATGGTAAGAGTTGGGCATTTACAAGAGGGCTTATCTAATTTATATCATTACAGATTTTGGTTTACCCAGTTCTTGGGGAATGTAAAAGTAAATGGTCCAATTTATATTGTTATAATATATTCATATATAAATATTGATACATGTCATAATTAAAAAAAAAATTCAAAACTTATTTATTTTTCTATAAAAAATAATGTATTTTATTACAGAGAAATAATTACTGCAGCTATGTTAGCTGTACATAGAGCTGAAATTTTACCTAATTTATTGCACTGATTTGAGACTTGGACTTTCTGTTATTGCAATATAAAGGTGAGAAAATTCATTTAAAAATGTCCTTATAATTTTTAAAAACACAATGCTAAGGTGATGAAATCAAACAATATGTTTTCAATTTGGAGGATGTGATACTATGGAATCCATATTATAAAATCATATTTGTTGGATTGGATATTTAAAACAGACAATGCAAGACTTCCTTAAATAGAATTTTATAGTAAACTTGATTGTGATTTTAATGGTAGGAAGAAACTCTTCTACATTATAAGGTATATCAAAGACATTCTAAAAAAGTGTAATATGGCAGAGATTAGAATATGTAGGATAACTACAATTGGACATGATGTTGAAGTATTTCAAAATGAAAAGTTTTCTCCTGAAAAAATTCAGAAACAATATTATAAAATATTAAGTAAACAGAAAAATTGATCAGCAAATTCTATATGTGAATATATTTATGGTTCACAGATCATAGTCATTAAACTTTTTTTTCTTCTTGTAGCTAGAATTGGTCATACTTCTTTTCCAATCACTGTTTTTTTTTTTATTATTATTATTATTATTATTATTATTATTATTATTATTATTATTATTATTATTATTATTATTATTATTATTATTATTATTATTATTATTATTATTATTATTATTATTATTATTATTATTATTATTATTATTATTATTATTATTATTATTATTATTGTTGTTGTTGTTGTTGTTGTTGTTGTTGTTTGTTGTTGTTGCTGTTATTATTATTATTAAAAAATGTTTTACACTTTTGAAAAAAAAAAGAATGAAATAGACTGTTTTCTTACAACCTCTTTGACTTTATTTATTTTTTATTTTTTTTTTTTTGAATGTTTAGAAATATTCACAAAATTTAATAAAGTTAGCAACTTTTACTACAAGCAAAAATGTAGCACTTATAGTCTATCTCTTTCTTTAATATATTCTGTTTATGCATATTAAATTATCAAGTATACATTTTAAATAAAGTCCTTATCTAATACCCCATAATTTGAAAACTTGTTCGGCGGTTTTGGTATAGCGCCATCTTTTGGACATATATATATATATATATAAATTTATAAGATTATTAATTAGTGTCTAAGGTCCTTATATTTAATTTCTAATTAATAAAACTTTGCCCTAAGAAAGCAAGTCCAGATCATCATGGTTTTAATACACAGACAATTTCATATATATATATTTGTGGATTAAAATGGGAAACTAAAGGAGTGAAAGTAAATGGAGAGTATTTAAGTCATTTAGATTTCACAGATGATGTAGTTGTTTTTGCAAATAATGCTTCATAGCTGCAGGAAATGTTGCAGGAGTTAGCAGATAAAAGTAAAAAAGTAGGACTAAAGATAAATGTTAAAAAGACTAAAGTAATGTTTAATCGATTTGCTCAAAATATGAAAATAAAAATTGATTATGAAGAATTAGAAGAAGTTAACAGTTACAAATACCTTGGTCAGATTATTAATACAGATGGAAACATAATGGAGGAAATTAATCATAGAATTAAACTTGGTTGGAGTGCTTTTGGTAGAAATAACTTGATACTAAAAGGAAATATGCCTATGTGTTTGAAAAGGATGGTTTTTAACAAATGTGTTTTACCAGTTCTTACTTATGGATCTGAGACTTGGACACTTAATAGAAGAGCAATACAGAGACTTCAGACCACTCAAAGGAGTATGGAGAGATGTATGTTGGGAGTAACAAGGAGAGATCGAAAACGCAATGTATGGGTAAGACAACAAACAGGTGTTACTGACCTTATTGAAAAAATTAAAAGATTGAAATGGAGTTGGGCTGGACATATTGCTAGAAGAGATGATAATAGATGGACAATTGAAATTTTAAACTGGATTCCAAGAGATTGTAAAAGACCCAGAAAGAGACCACATGTGAGATGGATGGATGAAATAAGAAAATGTGCAGGGGTGTTGTGGAGAAGAGAAGCTAAAGATCGGAGAAGATGGATTAAACTTGGAGAGACCTTCATCCTGCAGTGGATTGATAATGGTTGATGATGATGATGATGATGATATATATATATATTTATATATATATAGCTAATTTTCTAATAACTATAATCATTTAGCATTTGCATGATATTCCATTGATTTTTTTTATTACATAATAAATCTTCATTATATCTCTTATTGTTTTTTTTATTTTATATACACTACTTTCTTACACTATATTTTATAATTTTTAATTAACTATTATTCATATTCTTCATTATAGCTAAATTTGTAGTGTTTCTAGATTTTTTTTCATATTCATTTTTCCTCTTCATTTTATGTATTTTAATTCTTTAAGTTTTATTTATTTTATTAAAAATAATAGATTTTTAATATCTGTTTGTTTAAACATGCCAGTTTTACAGATGTATTAAATCTATCAAATGAAACAAAAATCAACTTTTTTATTTTTTGACAAATGAAAAATACTTTTTCTATATAATGCATGTCTGTGCAATAAAAATATAATATTAGTAAATAATTTAAAAATAAATAAAACCACAGCTTTTTATGCACACTTCACACATCAAACTCTTGTACGAAATATTGTATACAATTAAAAATATAATTTACTTTTGTTTAAATATATTACATTTCGTTTTATAATCAGTATTTATATTTTAATTGAAACTAATTATTGTTGAGCTTAAATTTTATATCATTATTTTGTAGAGTCACATATTTTTATAATAAAAAAAATCTTTAAATACAATAGTAGTTAATATCAATTTTTTTAAAAAAATTATCTCATTTTATTACTTATTTATATAATTTCTATTTATAAATCCAACTGGCTTTTATATTTAATTTGTAAGACTGAAATTTTATTTTTTCTCTGTTTTAACATTTTAGACATTTTTGGACACTATAAATATTTGTATTTTCAAATAATTTTTATTTTAAATATTCTTTACTTCAATATTTTTATGAAGATACTTTATATTAGTAAACAATAAATTTTGTTATTCCAAAAAAACTAATAACATCATTCATTTATGAATCAAATTTTAAGTTATGAACTTACTTGTTGTCCATATGAAGGTTTATGATAATTGCATTTTAGTATTAATTATATGTTGAACTACTTCCATCATCTAATATAAAATATTAAATGTCTTTAGAAAAATTTTAAACTTTATTTAAATTTTCTAAATACATTCAGCTGTTAGTAATAACATTACTAACCTCATTAATATAATAATAAATATAATAAAACCTAATCTAATCAATTATAACAACATTTATGGAACTCATTAATTAATTGGAATAAATAAAAATAATCAAACATCAACAAAGTGTCAATATTAAGCTGATATTTCAAAATAAAATTGATGACTTTTAAAATAATAATAATAATAATAATAATAATAATAATAATAATAATAATAATAATAATAATAATAATAATAATAATAATAATAATAATAATAATAATAATAATAATAATAATAATAATAATAATAATAATAATAATAATAATAATGTACAAGACAAACAAATAATAATCTCATACCAACAATTACATGTAACCCATGAAATTCAGCAGCAGTAAAAAAAAGTTGTTCCACAAATTGAATTAGAAATTGAAAATCTTGATTCAAAGTATTCCATTCCTTAAATGAATGTAAAATATAATCCTAATACAACAGTAAAACTTAATCTTTACATCCCTTGATTATAATTTCTTTCTATTAAACATGTGTGCTCATGTTACAGTAATTTCTGATGCATATACTAACCTGGTGCTACTACTTACAGCTGAATGTATTTGGAATGTTTAAATAAAGTTTAATAATTTTCTAAAGATATAGGATGATGGAATAATCTAACATGTAATTAACACTCACTTACTTGAGTGGATATTTTATAAGCAATATTTTTAATTTGTGATAATTGAAAACATCAGTATATGCTTATTTTTATTATTTATACAGTTTACAATGCTAAAATGTATACTTTTTTTATCTTTATTTTTCCCCTTATCTGATTTTTACTCTTTTTAAAAGATTATCTTTATTAAAATTACTTTTGAGATTTAAGCTATTTGGTCTTTGTTAAAGTTTTTAAACTTTTTACATCTTTTTAAGTCTTTATACTTTCTCTAATTTTATATAAATTTTAGACATATGCAATCTTTGATGAATAATCTCATTGTTTACTTTACTTCTATCTTTTTTTTTTAATTTTTGGATGATTTATAATTTATTGAAAAATAAATTTTTGCTATTATTTGATTATCTATATAATATTTTGACCAATGACTTTTCAAATCTATCAAAATATATTTTTATTAGCTATTTCTTTTCGAAATTAAATTTGAAATAAATTATGCATTTTTCAAAACATTTGATCACTGCCAATGTTATTATTACTTATTGATTAAATATTCCATCATAATATAAAAATGAATTCACTTTACCTAATATACATTCCATCTAGGATTATATTTGGTAACAATTATCTTCACAAATATACCTACTGAACAGGTTTAGTCTTGTAATCATTGTTTAATTATGTTTTGTATTTGCTTATTAATTTTTTAATTTTTTAATTAGAATGACTAGTTGTTGAAACATAAACTTAAATTATTCAAATATAGTATTTTTATTGTAGTATCAAATTGAATTTATCAATAGTTATTTTTTTATTATCAATATTTATTTGTCACCATTTAATATACTCAATACTAAAATATGAGTACTTTCCATTTTTATTTTTATAATTATAATAGATTACAATTTATACTTTGAAGTTTATTTTAACTTTTTTCAATTTATTTTACATGACGTAGAATGACTTTTTTTCAGATTCTGTAATAGTTATAAATTCTTGATAGTCATTTGTGACTTTGTATTGCATAAAAAGATCAAATTTGTCAAGCTTGATAATAAGGGCAAAATAAAATTGTAATTTTGTTACCAGCATATATTTATCTACATTAATCAATATAAATATATATGTGTTCACTTAATTATCAAAACAATAATTTAAAAATGAGTAATTATAAAAACAAATGTAACGTTGAAAAATCCGATTACTTAAGAAAACAACAACATGTATTTATATATAGTTAGCTTTTATGTGTATCTTTGTATCTATTAAGAATTTTAAAAATACTTCATAAATCTTTTTTTTTTTATGCAGGAGCGTTTATCTGCTTTTCTATTATTTTAATGGAATTTAAATGCTTTTTAAAACTTTTTTTTGTTTATTTGTCTGTGTAACCCATATTTTTTTTTTTTTGCTCTTACTAAAAGCAAAACGTCTTTTTTTTTTTTTTTATAAAAAAAAAAAATGTTTTAAGAAAGTAAAGAATAAGTAAAAATAAAATCTATATTTTTATTGTTTTAAATCATTTAAAAAAAGATATATAAAATGTTTATTTTGAAAATCACTAGTGTATTTGATTTAACAAACAACAATAAAAAAAAAAAGTGTACAATCAAAATAAAATAAAAAACTTAAAAAAAATAAGTAAAACAAAATTTCTAATTTTTTAGGATCTAATCAGGTAATATATATATATTCCCTATGAAGTTTATCATAATGTTCAGTGGGGAATTTTAAGAGCTAAAAGTTCCTAGATTAATTTCCAGTTAAGGAAAGAAAAAAAACATTTGCTTTAGTCAATTGAATGAAATTGTTGTGCTCAACCCCGCCTTCAGTCAAAAAGGGTTAATTACAAATTCTTTTTCACACACAAAAAATTAATATATTAACAATGGATTTAAATCTTAATTACACAAGTCTTTCTATTTAAGACTAACTCAGATGATAAGATAAAATTATCTTATAATTAAGAATATTAATAAAAAAGACTTTGATGTGTATATTTTATTATTAAGTTACTACTATATTAACCATTATTAATAAATGAACTTTATTTCATTTAGATAATTTAAAAGAAATTTATTTTTGCATCTGTTACCAAATATAGATTATATATATAATTTCAAGTTAGATTCCACTATCCCATGATGTCTTTCTTGGCACATCAATGATAACAAAACATACGTGTAGATTTATATGAACATTTTTATCATTAAATGATATTCAACCATTCCTTTCATCAATATTACAATTCGTGGTAAATTTTATAGTTTTATAGATTCATGGCAATTAAGCATAGGGTGTCTTGTTATAATCATTACATTTAAATCATAAAGATATCAAATAAAAAAAAGTTTTGTGTACCCTCCCCCTAAATAATTTTCTACTCACAATACATATTTTCTTGTTATAAGTTGAGAATCTATAAAAGTAAAGTAAGATAAAACACAAAATTTTTAAGCAAAAAATAACAGCAGACTACCCCCTCCCCCCTTTTTTTTAAAACACTGGCTCATGAAAATGTGATCTTTTTTTCCTAATCTTAATAAAGCATTATTATCATTCACAAAATTTAGTAAAATATTTCAGTTTTCAAATTTAATAAAATATCAATCTACTTCTCATTTATCCCAAATTAATAAATATTTATTAAATATAGGACATTTAATTGTTTTTTTTATTTAGTTATTTATATACCACAAAGAGACCTATAGATGGCTACATGTGTACATCACAGTGTGTTACTATATTAAAAATTGTAACATTAATGTTTTGTTTATTTATACATTATTGTATTTGATATCACATATATGAATATTATACATTTGTGCACAATAAGCATTGAATTAATTTATTTTGATAAACATATATCTAAAAATAACTATAATTATATAATTAGTTGCTTAAGAGATCATATTAATTGCTTAATCTAACACCCTAATGGTAGATTAAGCAAAACAATTTTGTTCAATTCACTGAACTGAGTTTTTTATTACTTTCACTTATATTATTCACTGAGTATCATTCTAGGAATCTTAATGTCTGAGTTCTTTTTCTATTCCTGAACCAAACTGCACAGGGCAATGGAAAACAACCATCACATAATTTCTTTAGCTCACATTTAATATGTATTTGACAGAAGTTATATATTTTTATTTATTCCAAAGCCATTTTATAGATATGAATAATTAGGATATATAATGTGATATAATAAACAAATCCCAGACAAATAGTTGAAAGACACTTTTTTGAACTATAAATTTTCAGCAGTCATCTTTTACTTATAATTCTCATCTCATGTGTTTCTAGAATACTGAAACGTTTGTGACACAATTTACATTACCATATTTATATAATATTTTAACTAAAATGTTTCATGTTTTTTAAACTCTTTGTTGTAAAATACATATAATTAATAAATTTAAATTATTTATAATACTGTACTATCAATTTCATTGTCAATCTATAGCAGTAATAAAGGTCTCTGAATTTAAACCAGTTTTTTCTATTAATAGTTTTTCATCTCCAAATAACTATATTCATCCATCTTGTATATGTTTTTTATATAGATTTTATAATCTAAAAAAACAGGCAAAACTCTCCATACAGTAGTGCCACTCAGTGCCAACCAGAGTAATCAATGTATGCCAGAAGGCTTGTGCATAAAATCCCTATCTAGTGCCTACTCATCCAATATCACCAGACTAGTTTCTGGAGCTTTGTATCTGAGAGCACTGCACCTAGATCTTAGGATCTAATGCAACCCTCCAGCAGCCACCTTTTATCTCTACTTAACTACAAAACTATGATAATAAAATTGAAAACACAATAATATTTTCAATCTAAGCTCAATAGCTTATATATGCCTATGGATCTGAACTCAATTCAGTACACATACATTTTGGTGTCTTTGGCTCTTTAACAACCATAGCCACCACTATCCTATTAGTCAAGATTGATGTTAAACCACTAAACATCACATGATCACTCTTCTTATGCTAGCACATGTTATTAAAACAGGCACTGAGTGGCACTACTGTATGAAGAGTTTTGCCTGTTTTAATAACAATTGTGCTAGCAACAGAAATAGTGATCATGTGATGTTTAGTATTTTATAATCTCTTGAAATACAATTTACAATTCATTGTGTATATATTAATATCAGTTCTAGAATTATATAAAATCCCTACCAACTTATTAATTTTTTAATGATATTAATTCTTTCATTTATGTATTGTATTTTTGATTCCTTTTTACTAATTTTCAAAATACAGATTTTTCCATTTTGTTTTATGGCAAAATCTCCAGATTTCTCTTTTATTAAGATCCATGTAATAGATACTCAAGTAAGAATGAGTACAAACATTTATTAAAAGCCTTTTTTTCTAGATCTCCCCCCCCCCCATATAACTAGCTTAGTTTTAGAAATGTAATGTTAATTTATAAATTTAGATAAATTTTTTTGCCTTGCTTCATTTGAAAGCTAATAGGCTCTATATATATGCTATCCAAGTTTAGTCCTATATTAAATTTATACTGTTTCCATTTGCACTAATTATTTGATAAAATTGTTGTTAGTTGTTAATTTTTTTTAATATATTATCATTTATCTTTATTTTTTATTTTTTTAAAAAAAAAAAACTTTGAAATATACTTTAGTTTTTTTTAATTTCTTATTAAAGATGTGTTCTATTTTCTTATTTTCATTTGATCATTCTTTAACATTTCCTGCTGCTCAGATGGATTACTTATAAAAATGACTGCATCTTCAAATCTAAATAAAATAGGTAATCATCTGTTTTCTTTCTGTTTTGAAAATATTGATAATAATAAAGTTGTAAAAAGTTTTGAAAAGATGAATTTTTTTTCATACTCTTTTACCAAAGTTAAACAAACTTCGTAGTCACTATATTGTTTTCTTAATTCTATCATAATGTATCTAAATGTGCTAAAATGCAGGTTATGATAAGCCTTAATGCTTAGCTTCACCATTGCCTGTGTTTTAGTACATTTAGACATATTACTTGTTTAATTGGGAAGTCTACATTTTCTTTATTATTATGTGATCCTTTATGGTAAATTTAACAATACATTCTATTAAATGTTATATACTGCTTTATATATAATATTGATTTAAATATTTTAAAAAATATTGAATATCTAAAGATATAGATTTAGATAAAGATGGACAAAATAATTTAGAACAAGATCAAATATGCAGAGCTTCTGAAAAGAATAGATGAAAAAAGTTTTCATAAAAGATAGAGGAATTGTGAAGAATATATTAAAATGGACTGTGGCAGTTGATAGGAGAGGAAAGTAAAAAAAAAAAGAACTAATAACCTTAAAAAAACTAAGCTATTGAAAAATAGAGCAGCTGATAAAAAATTGGAAAAAAGTAATCCAGTATATAAGAGCCTATTTTTAACAAATTAGATTAAACTAGGTATAATTTTAAACATCTGTTATTTATCTTTTATCCTTATTTTTCTTAAAACAGATAAAATTGTATGCTGTAATTATAAAACTTAAAAGAAATTAATGGCAATTTTTCCTATTAAAAAAGTGATTATATATGGATGATATATATTGTTTTATCTTTGTTTTAAAATATTCAGAATATGTGCATGATTTGATTGGGAGAAAACTAATAAAAGAGTCTTTAAAGAGGATTGAGATTGATAATATATAATAGAAGCATATATGCACTAGAGAATGAAATTGTTATCTAATTTGAAACAATAATTAAAAAAAAAAAACAGTTTTTTTAGGAAAAAAAAAAGTAGATTAAGATAAATTGATAAAGAGAAGAGATGATTAAAAATGGATGGATATAATTACTCAAAAATATTAATTTATTAATGATTTAAGAATATATAAAATTTACATTGTTATGAGATTTTTCATTTATTAAAAAAACAAAATCAATATCAAGATTTGAAAGTAATTTGGAACTATAGATGTACAACGCCTCCTCACTAAAGACAAAAGCTTGTTTCTATATGTTTTAACACAGCAATAAATTCAAAAACTAAAACTTTTTATATTTGTTTTTAGCTGAGAAAAGTAAAAAAAAAGTCTGTTTGATCAATGGAATGAAAGTGCTGTACTGAGCCTGTTCTTTTGTGCTTGGGCATTATCTGATCTACTAAACAAATATTTACGTGACTATTTTTTACTTGAAATATAAATAATAACCAGTGTAAAATTATGATGGTTTGATCAAACCAGAAAATCCATAAATAACTAAATTTTAAACCTTCACTAAATATACATATAGATGAGATTCTAGTCATTTTTATATAAAACAAACTGCCAGATAGACTATTTTGAATTTTTGACATCAATGTCAAGAGATATTTTGAAATCTTTAAAATTACTATAATTTCTCTTTGTGTATAAAATCAGGAAAAAAAGATTTTTGCTTGTTAATACTAACATCATTAATTATATTTTATAAACCTTTCTTTGTATAAAATTAGTTGTAATAAAAAATATTTTAAAATAGTAGTAGGTTTATAATGTAGATCTAAAATTGAAACCCCTAGAAAAAATGTACTAAGAAAGAAATGGCAGATTGCTACTAATGAGGATGATCGATAAAGTGTTACCATTTAATCATTGTAGTTTATTTCTTAGTTAATTAATAAGCTTTTAAATAGACAGCTTAACATACATATACGAATAGATGTTGGTATTCGTTCATGAAGGCAATAAAATAGTTTTCCAACGCATAAATAAGTTTTTTAATATAATCCTAAACATTTATATATTATTATCATTACTATAATAAAAATTTTAAAAACGTTATCTTCTTTTAAGTGAAAATATATCAGAAAATATTTAATAATAAACAGAAGTAAATTGCAATATGATAATAATAAATGATAGAAATATATAAATAGTGAAAAGTTTTTAATATGGTTCTATTTTTAAAAATAAAATTTTTTTTAATTTTAAAAATTCTACTTTGGTAGTTTTTGTATTACAAATTTTTTTACAATTTAAGTTGTTTATTCTCTTACTATAAAAAGAGAATATAATTGTTTAATTATATAATAATCTGAAAATCAGAACTCTTTTTTTGTTAGTTTGCTTTTGGAATTACATTTACTTAAAAAATCAATTTTTATCTTTCTTGAAGTAAACAAAAAATTTTGAATTAGAAAAAAGATTTTTTTTTCCTGGCCTTGCTTTTTATTTACAGTAATTATAAGAAGAAACTCATTAAATATGCACAAATAAAAGTAGAACACTTATAATAGGAGTAACACATTTATAAATGTAACTTCAATTCAATTTGACCCAAACTTTTTCCTGTAATTGAAATGATGACTGTACATGAAGACAAATACTAATGAACAGAATACTATTTTTTGGATAAAAGGATTACCTATAAAGACATATTTATTAAAAAAAATAATTTTCCATTATATTTATGCCACCCTATTCATAGCCAAGTACAAAATTTCATTCAAGGATACTTAAAAGTCAAATATGACGCCTGACTTGTTGTAAGCAAGATAGAAATTATATTTGGAAAAAATAATGTAAACTAATAGATTATGTAGTAATTGTAGAGAATATTCACTTGTATTATGATGTATGATCATATAATTTTTTTAAAATAAACAAAAAATGAAGTAAATAAATAGCTAGAAACTATTTTATATACAGGAGACATATAAACAGGATTGTTAGTAAAAATAATTGTTAAATATAGCACAAACAACACTAATTAAAATGAACTTTAATGTAATGCAAAAAGTCCAGTTCACCAATAAGCAAGAAATTTAAGATTACATCATCACCAAAGAAAATTATACTTACAGGATTTTGATATTCTCACAATTTATAAATAAAGTGAAATTTTGAATTGTATATCATACCGTCAAGATTTAACATATAATACAAAAAAAAAAAACTTTTTAAGCGTATAACAAAAAGGAAATCATTGACTGTGGCTCTCATAGATTATGTACAGTGTGAAAAATACTGATGGATAATTAGAGAAATGAAGTCGAATTTTTTTGTATATATCTATAGACGACAATACAATACAACTTCACTCCAATTTAAATAACAGATCTAATCCTAATATTGCTAATCTTTTTTTATTTTTTCAACTGTTTGTGTCAATAATGTTTTGGTGACGATAAAATAATAGAAAAAAGAGGCATGTAAGTAAATGAAACAACTAAAAAAAGTTTTTTTAATACTGCTGTTTTCACGTATTTAATAAAATAATAAAAAAGGTTAGTGAGATTTTTGCAGAGAACAATTTTTTAGGCTTGTTTTACTTTTTATAATTATGTATAATTTATTTTCTGATTTCTCTCATGTATACTTTGTTTTTAAAGTGTTTTGATTAGCGCAATACATGTTTAGAATATTGTATTTTGATTTATATTTAAGGGTATCGTTGTTTATATAAAGATAAGATATATTAAAAGTTTATATGTAGATAATCAGTTACCGTTTTCCCCTAAAACTTTTAGTCAAATATCATTTTGAAGTTTTTTATTTTATTTGCTAGAGTGTTTTGGAATTAAAACCTATTTTATTATTTGGCTTGCAGCGAAACAATATATAAAAGGTTAGAAATTTGATTATGCTTTGATTGAGACAACAGAGCAACTGTGTCAGCTGGCTCTTAGATCAATAGCCATAAGTCTAAAACTTATAAAATTCCTTGCAAGAAAAGTGACTAATTCTAAAATAAACTTCGCGACTTCAAACATGTTATTACATTGTTATAACAAAACAAGTTGAAGCACTTACAGAATTCTTATTATTAAAGAAATAAATCTGAATTTGCGGGTTTTTGTCTGCAAACTTGATTTATTATTTACAAAATAAATATTCTTGAAAGGTGATATCATAATTTAATTTAGAATTTATCTTTTAGCTACTAAATTTATTTTCAAACTAAAAAAAGTTGATTGTTTATCAAGATTTACTTTTTAATTAAGAGAATTTTAATTAAAGAAGTTTTTCTTATAATATCTACCTTCCCGTTTTGTATATTGTCAAATAAGTCTGCTAAACTAATTATAAAATTTATTGACTCTACTAGTATTTTTAACAACGACCGAAAAAAAATGTATCGGTGTAAAAAGATATATTTTTTTCAGTTATTCTTTTCAGCACCTCTATATTTCGAATCTACTGTTTCCAATTTTGCTTTTTTATTTTTTTCAATATATATATATAGAACATTCAATATTTTTCTAATTGTTTAAATCTGTAAGTCTGAATTCCATATTAAACTGTACTCCAAAACAAATGCTTAATAAGCTTTTTATTAATTCTAATTTCAAAGGAATTTAGAATAGTCTACAAATCTATTTCACTTAGCTATATTCAAGTAATAATAAAATATAAATAAACAAAATTAATTCACGAAATCTCTCAAGCATTTTAAAAGTTAAAAATAATATATTATCTATAACATCAAGAATGTAGAGTATTAAGTGTACTCTCAAGAGAAAGAAGATGTATTGTTTGAGTCTCCAAAGATTTACATTACAAAGATTTAATTACTAAAGGACTGATAATTCGGATTTCAGTTTTTACCGGATTTCAGACCATAAAAACAATGTATAAACTGCGTTGTATCTGATTATAGAAAATATGGAATTATGATGCTTGAAAGGAAGAAAGGTAAGTTTTAATTTAATTTAATTTAAAAGCTTATTTTTACATTTCAAATATATTTTCATTTATTTTATATTTTTAATAAATTTAATTTTTCTATAAAATAATATTTAAAAATTAAAACACTTCATATGGTGAGTAAAACAGTGAACACAAATATAAGTTAATTTTTATTATTTCTGAATATAAATTAATGATTTAAAAATTATTTCATTTGTTTAAATACATTTGTTAACTTTTATATTATTAATTATTCCAGAAACTAATATACTTTTTTTACAAATTAAATTCAAATTGAAGATTACATGCAAACAAATTAAAAATAACATTTTAAGCCTTGTCTTAATTACATTTTGTCTTCTGTGCAAAGGACAACTTATGCTCAATAAAATTAAAAAATGGTCACTGATACAAATATTTATTTTGGCTAGTGCTCTTCTCATGCAAGAGATTTAAATTGTATATGGTTCTAAATTTGCAAAATATTTTCAACAATGAAATCTACTGGAATATAGTATCAAATATTAAAGCTTGAAGGCATTGTGATAAGACATATTAATAGGATCACTACCTAAAAATTAATTTTACTTGAAAGAAATCTAGATTTGTATTTCTATCTAAATATGATTTATTGTGAAAATTATTTTAAAAATTAAAAAGAAAATATTTGTCTGTGATGTAGAATCACTTTCATTAAAATTTTTAAGCCTATAAATATCACATGATCACTATTTCTTATGCTTTCTCTTAACTGTTATTAAAACATGCAAAACTCTCTACCCATCCTAAAATCTAGCTGCAGTGCTCTCAGATTCAAGGCTCCTCACTGACAAAGGCCACAAGCCAGAAACTAATCTGGGAATATTGGATGACTAGGCACATAGATGGGGATTTTATGCACAACCCTTCTGGCATCCATTGATTACTCTGGCTTGCACTGAATGGCAATACATATAGAGAGTTTTGCCTATTTTTATTGATTATTAGTATTATCATGAAAAACTCTCCTCATACAATCCTTATATTTATAAATATCAATAATTTTTAAAAAAAAGATTTTATACTATTACCAAATATTTATTTTCAAAATTTGAAACCTCCTTTATAAAAATTATCATATATTCTAGAGACAGTGACTTGTTACTATGAGCTCTCACAATGAATTCTATTTTAGCAATTAATGCTAATTCTCATTGGTTTATATTTTGTTTTGAAAATGCTCTACAAAATCTAATATAAACAACCCAGATAATTTGCATTTTGATCAGATCTCTCAAATTTTAAATATTTATATGAATCAAAAAAATTATTGCATGAAAAATAAAATAAAAATTTATTAAATTCATATAACTATAAACACATTAGCATAAAACTGAGAAAAGAGAATCAAATCATTCAGAGTAAAAAATATCAGATTCATAAGACAATAAAGTAGTATTCATTACAAAAACACTATTTTTAAACTCCATTTTATTTAAATATAAATATGCTGATGATAAAAATTATAATTATTGAATATTTAAATAATATATAATGTCTAATACTTTTACTTGAAAAAATAGAATCATTTTTAGATATATTTGTTTTATTGTATATGACTTTTCTTTGTGTATGATTTATATTCAACATAAGCTTCTAATTGATGAAGGCTATTAGTTCAAAACTAATTTTGGGGTGTGAATAGTACCATAGTTATAGAATAGAATAATCATAATGATATTTATGCTCTTAAAACATATATTTAATAATATAGCCAATTATAAATATGGATTGCAACAATAAATAAACATGTATAATTTTATAAGTAAAAAGCAAAGCAAGAATATTACTAGAATATATTTGTAAAAAACTAAAATGAGTGTATACCTTTGCCATATAATTTTAAGCTGCATAGATAATGAAAATCAAAAATAATATTGAAAGCCATATATTGTTTTAATACATTTAAAACAAAAACTTTTTAAACTTGCATATACATAACTGATATAATTTATTCTCAAGATGTTTGTTGTGTCAATGCATTTCTCATCTCCATTTCACTCTTTTTCAGCCATTTACCATTCCAAAAATTTATAGTACCCCCTTTTACTATGCATTATATTTCACAAACAATCATAATACATTTCTTCAAAATATCAATTTTACTACATAACATAAAATGTATAATGTGAACCAATTTATCATTAACTGTAAACCATTATTTTTCTTGAAAAAAAAATGTATTTATTGTTTTTGTACCATAAACTAATATATATTCGTAAAAATGTCAAAATCTCCATACAGTAGTATCAACAAATGCAAGCCTTCATAACAATAGATGTGAGAAGGTCTGTGCATTAAATTCCTATCTAGTGCCTACTCATCCAACATCTGCAGACTAGTTTTTGGTATGTGGTTTTATCAGTAAGGAGTCTTGGATCTTAGGATTTAATGCAACCCTACAGCAGCCCCTTTTACCTATCTGGTTAGCGATAAAGCTAGGTCCCAAAGAAAAAAACATCATAATGTTTCCAACCCAAGATCATTCACTTCATTTTTCAAAAACCGCAGTTACCATAATCCTATGGGAAGGATAGATATAAAACCATCAAAACATCACATCCTCATTTCATAGGTGTACACATACTGTTAATAAGAGTACCAAAATCGCCATACATTAGTGCCACTAAGTACAAGCCTTCATAATCAATAGTTTCAGGAAGGTTTATGCATAGAAGTTGGCTGTTGGGGGGGGGGAGTCACATTAGATCATAAGATCTAGCTACAATGCTTTCAAATCCAAGTCTTTTCACTGATGAAAATCACAAGCTAGAAACTAGTCAGGGGATGTTGGATGAGTAGGTACTAGATAGGAATTTTATGCACAAACCTTCTTGCATCCATTGATTATGAAGGCTTGCAATAGTGTATGGAGAGTTTGATATTTTTATTAACATGGATACGTAAACATATGTAATGGTGATCAGATAATATATATTCATCATTAAATTTTCCTTACATTTCAATAATTGTGTGTGTGTGTATATATATATAATATTGAAAAACAAGTATATGCCAATGTCTACAGTTTTTTTTTAAATTATAACTATCTTAAAAATTATTTACAACATTACATTTAATTAAATTACTTCACATGCCATTATTTTGTATATTTCTAAAGTAATTATATTTCAAAAAGGAACTTTATTGAACTAAAGGAATTGTACATTGATCAATATTTGCTTAGATATGTTTACATGCCAGTCATGAAATTTCTATGAATGGATTGATGTATAAGAAATCACATAGGTCAAGGGGAAGTTACAATTTTTACAAGGGACATAGAATTAGATGTTTAAAGCTCAATATGATATTTTGATTACACTGGCCTATGAAAGGGACATAGAATTAGATGTTTAAAGCTCAATATGATATTTTGATTACACTGGCCTATGAAAGCTTCATGTAAATACAAAGCTTCATGTGTATACAAATCTAAATGAGAAGTCATACACCAGTTTACATGTTCAGCACCCAGTGCATCCTTGACTTACTGGGCTTAAAAATTGAACTCATTTATGTTATTAGTTTGTCTCTTCAAATCCTAGCATCATCCTGCCACCTGACAAGTCCATATCTCTTCCACCATTCAAAAATTGCAATCCTATCCCTGTTGCACTTGCATAATCCAATGGATATTAAAGTTTTGGCCATCATTGAAGACCTCTGGCACAATCTATCTGGCTACCTGATATGATATCCATCATCCCTCCTGATTCTAAAGTTTCCAAGTTCTATTTGACAGAAACTTTCTGAACTGGTTTGATTTCAACACATAAACCTCACAAAATTACCCAACCCTAATTATTTGAAAATTTCCAAGTTAAACATAGAATACCCACTCCTGGATTGCTAAATCATTGTCCTGACAACAGCTGAAAAATTGTATTCATTTTATAAAAACTTATGTAAACAATTCACAAGTTTCCCAAGAAGCCCATTTTAAATCATTCAGCTCCATATGACACCTGTGAACACAACTTTCAGTTCAAAAAATGTCAACCCTGCACAGTCCCCTGGGGTTTAAGCTTTACAATCTCTGTTTAAAACAAACAGAAGCAAGGTGGTAATCTGCCATGCTATTCAACCCCTTTGGAAAATCATTTATTCCGTGGAAAATCCATGTTAACAACTCAAAATCCTCCCCAAAAATCGACCCCAGACTGCTCAGTTCCACCTATCATCCATGCACACCAGACCTTTTACCCCCAAAAATGCCAGCCCTGAACAGCCCTCCGCAGCTCAAAGCTGGCAATCCTTGTTTCTTTATTATTTAATGTAATTTACTGTATTTTATATTGACAAATTTAATGTTTTATTTAGTATTTCGTAAAAACTTATTATGCACTGTGAATGTAATTTAAGAAATTTCAGAAATGCAAGTAATCCTAATACATTTTTTTTTCAACAATTTTGTGAATAGATAATTTGTCCCTACTGAATAATCATCCAAGTTCAGAATATTATTTGTTTTTTCACAACTAAATCATTTTTATTTTAGCACCTAAATAAAGTAAGTATTTTTTGGATGTTTTTTAGCTTTGGCAATATTAATACTACCACTAGTTTTGTATTATGGGACCATTCCAAATAAAATTTAATTTTCAAATTCACAGCATCAATAGCATTATCATGAATATAAACATTGATGCAGTGTTTGCAGCAACTACATTGAGTGAATCAGATTAAAAAAATGTTTGTTGCCATATGTATGAAATTTAGAAAATTTAACTTTTTATTTAATATTTTTTTCCAATCGTGCTATTAAGTCTCGAGTTTGAAATAATTCTTAAAATTGTTATTGTTATTCTATAAAAATTCAATTATGATTTTTTAAAAATAGATTTATATAATCTTTAATATATATATTTTAAATCTATTTCTGGTACAGGGTACTTTTAATCTCTCTTTTTATTTATAATAAACATTTTCTAATATTGAAAAGATGGAATGGTTGATTATTAGTTATATTGAACATTTGAAGATTTAAGCATACATTTGTATATAACACCAATTGTTGTACACCAATTGTTGTACATAGAATATCATGCTGAATTATTAGTTAATGTAAAATCCCCACCAATTCTTGTATTTATTTATTATAATAATTGTAGAATATAATTTTAAGAGTTTTGATAGGGCATACAGTGCTGGAAATAGCATGTAGTAATTAATATTTTGATGTTTTTAAAAATATCAGTTTTAATATCATCTTATATTAAGTAATTGAAATGGAGGTGAACCTCCTATTGAGTTGTGTAATATCAAAAGCTATGAAAAAACAGAATGAGACCAATCTATTTTTTAGCTCTGTCGATATATAACCTTAGTTTTTTTATGTAGTTTTAAACTATAGGGCAAATTTTATCTTATTTTAATTTGTGTGCAGACTAAATAATCTAATAATCTCTAAATATCAAATGAAAAATCAGTTTAATAAATGTACAGTTAGTTCTATTTAAATCACTTGTGCTTTAAGTTATGATTATTTATTATTGCATTTATTAAATTTCTTTTCATTTGATATTTAGAGGTTTTAAAACTGAGACCAATCTTGATCTCTGAATATTTTAATGATCATTTCAGATTATTTAGTCTGTTTATAAATTAAAATAATAAATAAAATTCATTTTATAGTTTAAAACTACATCAAAAAACTAAACTTGTATAACAACAAAGCTGAAAGACAGATTGGTATCATTCTGTTTCTGTAGTTATTGATGTTACATGACTCAGTGGGAGATAGAGTTACTTCTGTTTCCATTACTTATATTTAAGTTATGATTATTTACTATTATATTATACTCCAAGTCAAATAATCTTTAAGTCTATTATCTTTTTATTTATTTTATTCTAATATATATATATTATCAAATATTTTAATTCATAATAACATCATCGCTATTTTTGACAATTTTTTTGATCCATGACAGGATAAAGGTCTCTTTAAGTTTAATCCATTTTTTCAATCATAATGCCTCATATTCATATCATGCCAGAATTTTTATTTATTTTATCAATCCACCTCACATGTGGTCCTTAATATGTTATTAAAATTTTTTGAGATCTAATTTAAAAACTCAATTATCCATTTACTTTTATCTTTTTTCTTCTTATTGCTAAAACAATTTATCTTCCAATAACAATATTTTGATGTACATTTAATAAGTTTGTTTTTCTTTACTATGTTCTTTCTTGCCAAACCACAATTATACTTTTTATATCATTATTGTTTTTATAAGATTTTCTAAAATACTAGATGTTCAATTTTTTAATGATTCATTTTTATATTCTTATATATATATATATATATAGTCTTATCTCAGAATAGTCATTTTTTGGTAAACTGCTGCTTTTTTATACCAGTAATTCTTAGGAGAGTATTAATTTTTTTTTTTTATTAATTTCAATCACATTTCAGTAATTTCAAAGTCTTAATATTTTTAAATTTATTGAAATATTTCTAAAGATTAGGAATATTAACTGTTATTATTGTCTTTTTAAATAGTTTTCACCTATTTAATTTTGCATAAAAACATATTTGACAAGTTATTACTCAAGAATCACTTCTTGTGTTGAATTTTTTAATAACATGACAACAGAAATGTTAGTCAAAATATAATCCATTTTACTGTATTTTTATGTTCATTTTCATTTAGCATTTTCTCAAAGAAAGAATTTATAATTTACAATTGTTTTGCGTGTGTGTGTGCGCGCGCGCGAACTTCACAAATCTGTGTTCTCTCTCGTTTCTGCCACCATAAACAAATTTATTGACAGCATTTTGATATTTCAATTGTTTGCCAGTTCTTGCATTAATATCTTTTGTGACAACTTTAAATATTGATTGGTTTGATCAAAAACATTTTGTATATCCACAGAAAACCATCTACTTTTTCATGTCAATGAGAACTTGTTGGAGCAAAAACCTGGATTTTCTGCATTTTGTTTCATCCAACTAACTTGAATAACTATTCTTATATTTCTGTCTGTTATCCTATCTACTTTATGATATTGTTCTTTCACTTTTTATTTACAGTGAATCCCACCCCACTTGTGCTTTCAAAAATCATCACTTCATTTTTTTTCTAACATCACAAAGTCCAACATGTTAGACAATTTTTGTTCCTAATTGTGCAATCTTAATTTACTTTAACATCATTGGTAGTTATATATATATATATATATATATATAACTACCAATAAAAAAACTTATATATATATATATATATATATATATATGTTTTTTTATTGAATGGCAGCTTGAATTTGAAATCACTGAATTATTAGCACCATCTTCAATCAAATGTTAATCACCTGCCTTGACTGATGATTCTATAACTTTTGGGGAATAAAAGCCATAATTTAGTTTTGCCTGTCATGATTATAAGTATCTATAAAAAATAATCATCAAGAAGTATATTCATCATGCCTTCAAAAATATCAATTGATGCTTCAAAAGTTAAAAATTATAGGGCAATAGAAAAAAAACACATGATGTTTTTTATTTTAAGCTCAAAGATAAAAATCAAGAAACTCACTGCCTAATGCATGTAGGTGAGGAGCCCCATTAATGTTCATTTACTAAATGAATAACCATACAGTAATAATAACTACAACAGCTGCAGCATATAGAATAGACATTAGGAATTTGTTTTGCTCATTTCCTCTAAGAACTCAATGATGAATCAGCAGATCTCTTTTTAGTCAATGTCAGTCTTTTTGTAATATATTTCTCAACATTGTTTTACTTCAAATAATTAAAGTTTTTGAGAATTCATGCATAAATTATTTTACATTGTTATTACTTTTGTTTATATCTGTGATAATATATTTTTAATTTTTATAGTATATAATATTAATAAGTTAAACTTTACATATTTTATAAAATTTATGCACATAACAATGCAAAGCCTAATTATTATAACCAAAGTGCAAGCTCATGCAAAAATAAAATATAATTTATTAAATTGTTATATTTATATGAGTGGATTTATGTAAAAGATAAATAGTAATGAGTTGAGTGGTGAACATTAGGATATGAATTGTGTGGGGTAAATGATGGAGAATTTGTGTCATTGAGTGTAATATTGATTTTATAACTTATCAGTAAGTTAGTGAGCAGATACAGATGAGTGTGTGAGATTGTGCTGCCAGCCAATGAGTTGATTAATGTATTAATGTCAACTAAGTCGAAATTCTCTTCTACATCAAGTTGAACTGCAGTTGGTGTGTACTTTTTTCAGTCCTGAACTAAGTTCAAAACTGTTTTGAAGATCATGGTAGCTTTGCAGTAGCTGATTACTTATTTGGTAAACTGTCTATTTGATATTAATGGTAAAATGTGTCTCTAGGCTATTCTTGAGCACTTTTTCAATTATTTAATAATAAGTGCTCCCATTGAGATGGGACAGAGGTTGGAGAGTGTTGATAAGGAGGCTTGTTTTTTGTTGAAGGGGACTATCTTCTGTGATAAATGATGTGCAAGGTCATGCATGTATTTGGAAGTGAACTGGTTGAGATGTGCAAGGGCAAATTTTGAGATGCCATTGGTTCCTGGTTGACATGTATTAGGAATTGTGTCCAGTTTAGCTGAAAATTATGTGATGTTAAATGGGGTGTTTGTTTCTGGTTTTCCAACAACATCAGAAAGAGGTTTGACTAGATGGTAAGTTTGTAGTTTTTGTTTGAAATGATGGTAGATTGGTTTTAACATGTTATTTCCTGCATATGTGCCCCTCATCTGTGACTGACATTGGCACTCTGACAGTAGATAAGTAGCCCAAGGCCCAGCAAATGTATTTTCTTGTTCATGTATGTTGTTGGTGGAGACAGATTTTACTTTTTTTTATTGCCATGTAGTTCTTAAGATTGTTACAGATGTTATTTGCTAGAGTAAGCTTGGGTATATTTTATTGACTGGTGTGTGTTAGATTTAGCATTGTAATTCATCTGTAAATTTCATCAGCCAGTGCTAGTTGTCTGAAGGGTACAGGGATTTGCATGAAATGTGATCTATATTAAATGATAAAATGTTTATCAGTGCTAGATATCTTTGGATGGAGGTAAAATGCATATTTTTTATTTTCTGGAGCATTATATATGTCTCTGAAAAAATAAATTCTAGAGTGACAGTTAGAAGCAGTATTCTAATTGTTTTCTCATGTGCAAGTGAAGCTGTCTAATTTTTTTCCAGGTTAATCAACATCGTTTGTGCAGAGAAATCAGAGAAAAGAGATGGGTTGATGTTTAGGCTGATTAGATTGTGTAGCATAGGTGAGTAAAAACATAGGTCAATCCTTGATGTCTGATGACTACTGTAAAAAGTAATTATGTCACCTGTCAAAAAACTCTTAGTACTCATAAGTGATATCAAGATTTGCTGTAGCCACTTTGAAATAAAATCTTGATATTTTATATTGAAATCCCTGATTAGTATTGTTGGATGTAAATTAGTACCAGGTAATGAGTTTATGTTTAATATAAAGTTTGATTTAATTGCAGGACCAAGTGGTATATAAACAAATATAATGTTTAGTGTGGTGATTTGATTATTAGCAGTTACTATTAGGAGATTTGCATCTATGTACATAATTGTGAATGATTCATGTAGACAATCTGTTAGTATAAGCAGGCCAGTGCCCTCTGAGAGAAATGATGCATCTTTGGAGCATGCACAGTAATCTTCCCTAATTAGTTGTACTGAGGGGTCAATTTGTGAGCCACTATAGATTTTGGTTTCTAGAAGTCTTTATCCATTGTTTTAGCTGATGTATTTTTGTGATTGATTTAATCCCTCTAATATTAAATGCTGTTATTTTTAACTTCATTAGTGTGGTCAGCTTTAAGTTGTTTTTCCACTGTGTTTTAATATCTGTAAAGTTTCTGTGTATTTTGTAGATGTTTGTGAGCATTTATCAACATCTTTATTATCATCAAACTCCATAGGTATAGAGTCCTCTGTCAAGTGGTCAATCATTTTTGTTAGAGTATTGTTTCCATCTGTTTTCACTCTTTTAGATTGTTTATTTTTACTTGGGTGACCAGGTTATTTTTTGATTTCTGTTGAAGTTGCTTCTATGGGATAGAGGCATGAAATTAGTGATTCCATGATGTTAGCAGATGTTTGGTTTATTATTACAAGCAGTGTTCTTGTTTTTGTGCAGTTATGTGTGTCATTGGATATATCCAGATTTGAGTCTGTCATATTATTAATTGATGCCATAACTTGTGTTTGTGATATATCAGGTAAGATATGTGTTTGATTTTGATCTATATGTTCAGAGATTTTATTTATATTATTCAATTCATTTATTGTAGAGTCAAGTATGTTTGTGTTTTCTTCTGCATGATTGTGTTCAGAGGCTTAACTTGCACAGTGATTGTTTTTGTTTTCATGTTGACTAATTGAGTTGCTAGTGATGATCTGTTGATGGTCTCTCGATTGTTGTTATTTTCATATTGGCACCAATTGTATTAATTGTTTTCTGGCTGATCCTGTATGTGTTGGATATCAATGCACTGTGGGGCTAGGTGGCCATGCTTCACACATGCATAACATTGTGGTTTTAGTTCTCATATATAGGCATACCATAGCCTCCTGATCTGCAATCTGTGTTGGTATGGTTTTTGAATTAATGTCTTTGCATAATTTCAATTTAAAGTCATAACTATTGCTATATATTGATATTGATGTGTCTTTGAGGTATATTGGTTTAATGCTATTACTTTATCAAATGGATCTATCATTTTTTGAAAATCTTGCATCGTGCATCCAAAGTATGTGTTTTTAATTATTCCTGTAATGTGATTTTGACAATCTTGGTCAACTATAAAAATTGCATGATTGCCTAATCTTTTTATTTTGTTCTGAAATCAGTTCTTTTGGCTAATATCAATAAACTTCATGGTGAGGTATCTGGGATTTGGACAGTCCACAATTTTTATGATCGTTTCCTACAGTTCATTTTAACTTATTGCTTGATATAGTAATAATCATGAAAAATGATACAGTCAAATATTTGCATCTGTGGTGGATATTACTATTGAAAATAGGGAAAGCTTTTAAATTATGTATATAGTCCTCTTGGGATCATGTTGTTAAAGCATTCATTGATGGTTTCTAGTGCACTATTGGCCCAGTGTGCAAAAGGGGCATCTTGTTTGGCCTGAATCTTTAAATCTAACTGTTTTATATCATTTAAATTTGGTTGGTACAGTTTATTATTTATTGCAGACAGGTCATTTTTTATATTAGTTGTTTTCATGTTATCTTTTGTGACAGTTGCATATGACTTAACTGTGTCTAAATTTTTATACATTGCAGTAGTTTTATTAACATCAAATGCACCATCACATGGTTTTATTGGCTCCATTTTTCTTTTTTACCATAAGGGTAATTTTTGATATTTTCTAGTCAGTTTATATTTTTCATTAACTGTTGTTTTAAAAAAGTTTTTTTTTTATTTCTTAACAAGAATATATTATTTTACTTTTATATTGTGGCATTATTGTTAGTTTTTTTAGGGGTTTGCACCTCAACAACTTTAGTTTTACTTACAGGCAATGTCAAGTTTTTGTCTATCATTATTGTTGTTTGTTGTTGTTGTTATTATTATTATTATTATTATTATTATTATTATTATTATGATGATGATGATGATGATGATGATGATGATAATGATAATCAAACTTTATTGTTCATAAAAAGTTACATTATTAAAAATACATTGTTGAAAACTACACAGCTTTAGAACAAACAGATAGATACTATTAGTACAGTTCAAATAAATTGTTAGGCAGGTGTCTGATAAATGTAAATTTGTAAAGTGTGTATTTGCCTATGGTTCTATTTTTATTGTCTGAGGGTTTAGTTCATTAGTTTAAATAACTTTTTGATAGAATTAAATATATTATTTGGACTATTAAATACACAGATTTGGTGTTTAAAAAATTATTAAAAATGAGATATGTGAAAAAAATGTTCGTGTTACAGAAAAAGTCATTTGATTGTTTGAGGTTATGGTCTGACTCAGGTTATTAATAGTGACTATGTAACAGCAAAAATATCTGGGTATGCAATTTTGCCATCTCTAGCTTTCAATTGCTCAAGCTTATTAGAGAATATGACTGAGTGTCTTCTACTGTTATTTCTGAGGCATAAAGTACATCTGATGCACCACAAAGTATATAAGCAAAAGATTGCTGTATGAGCTGCCAGTATTGAGCCTTTAGTAAGCATTTCTATTAAAAACCAAGTGTGATGTTATTTTGTTTATATATATTAATCATAAATTTCTCAGGTATTTGTCAGATTTATGCAGGTGTGGAATAGGTTCTGTTGCATTTATTTTTCCTTATAGCACAAGGAACAAAAAGTATCAATTTTGATATAAAATTTAAGGAAATAGGAAGTAGGAAAAGCATGAAAATTTAGCCTTCAGAGAAAGTCAAAAAAATTTGGATTCCAATGACCATTTTTTGAATTGCTGCATCAACTGACTATTGTTCATATTTAGCACTGATGACTGAGGACTAGTAGTTAGGCCTGAAGAAATGCTCCAATAGGTGTATCTATCAATACCCAAAAAAGACACCTGATCATAAATGCCTTGAAGTTGTTTTACGAGCAAAGATAAATAAATATTCATGTGATGGTGGTAATCAGTCTGTGGGTATTATCTGGAGGATGCATTAAAGAGCTGAAAAACTTCTTATCAGTGCAGCCAGGAGATTAATACTTTTGTATTTATGAAAAATGTGAATGGACTAAAGACCTAATCCATTTCTGGTTGGTGGAAGACTAAGTCCCTTTACAGACAGGGAGACTATTTTTCTGCACCATAATATCTTGCTACAGACTAAGTAAATAAACAAGGGGGTGAAGTTGATATTGGTGATTAATAGATTATTTTTGTAATTACAAGCTGATTGAAAAGGCATATTTTCATGTATAATGATGGGTAGGTTTTGGAGGAAGAATTGTTTATGCATTCAGCATCATCTTTCACTTTTTTCTGTATCTTTTCTCTCATTCCAGTGGGTTTTAAATAAAAAGAAAATCCAAGGAAATTTAGTTGGTTTACCATGATAAATTTGCATATGTATCTTGCCAATGTAAAAAAAACAAAGTTGATGTTTTATTAAGGTTGATCTTGAGTTTATATTCGAAGGTGTCTTCATTAAATATTTTTTCCAGAGTAGGTAGTTGTTTTTTGAAGATTAAGAAAAATAGTAAGGTCATCCATGTATGCCATACATGGTATATAAAATCCAGTGTGTGGAATTTGAATTCCTTATAAATTTTTGTTGCATCTTGTTTATGAGAATGTAAAAAATGAATAATAAATAACTGAGTGAAGATTCTTGAGGTATGGTTTGTTGAGGAGAGAATGCCAGTGATGTTTTACCATTAACTGTAATATAGATTTTGTGACTAAAAAGTAGGTTGGTTAGTAAGTATAAGATAGAATGCAGTTTGGTGTCTGAATTAAAATTTCAATAGAAATCAAGATAAAAGCAGCATCACTGTTAATTTGAACAGCCATTAGAGCATATTTTTTCTGCTTTCAAACTGAATTTATAATGGTTTTGAAAATAAGGACAACTGGGCCTATTAATGAGCTTTTTTTGCATGTTGCATCGATGATGATAGAGGAGGAGATATGGTTCGATTTTATCTTTTAGAACCTTTTCAAGGATTTTAATACCAAGAGGCCCTATGGAGATTGTTTAGAAATTAGATAGACTGAATATTGAAACTTTTTTTTGTTGAATGGAACTAAGGATATTGGATATAGATCTTTTATGCTTAACAACTTTTGTGATAAATGGTTTACTGAATCACATAGATATGTGGTGGTAAACTGATTGGGAAGTGAAAATACAAATGTAGAGATTCCATGGTCTCTGGATAACAAAAGCTTGGTATTGTGGTTCGCTTCAGCAAAAAATCAATAGCATGAAATCATTTATCCAACTGGCTGGCCAAAGAGATCTTCAAGTTGTGAGAAGGCACAATGTGACTGCAGATTTTGTTTGAAATATTTGTATATTGGTTTCATCATATTATGTCCAGCTTTGGTGAACCCTTGATTTCACATGCTTGTGGAATTCTGAGAGTGGAAAGATATCTCAGAGTCCATCTAATGTTCCCTTGTTCCAGGTGTATTGTTTTGTTAGACAGATGTTTTCTTTTTTTGTGTGTCAAAGTACTTTTTTAGAGTGTTGCAGGTGTCATCATATATATATATATATATATGTGTGTGTGTGTGTGTGTAAGTCTTTTTATGTATGGGTAGGCATCTGATGCAAATTTACACATGGTGATTCTTTTATGTAAATCATCATCCAAAGTTAGAAGTGTCTTGAGGGTTGTGGGGTAGTTCTGGAAATATGATTTATATTGAATGACAGAATGTTGATAAAGAAAATGTACTGTCAAACAGGATCAAGTTGCATAGTGCTAAGTTTAAATAATATAATGTATGTTTCAGAGTATAAAAATTCAGAAATGTGCGCAGAAAGAATTATTTTTAATGTTTTCTGAAGTTGAATTTTTGATATTTCCATTGCACTGAGATTGAGTTTGAACATTTGTCTAGTGTGATCAGAAAAGGGTGAGGAATTAAGTGTTAACTTAATTAAGTAATGAAGCATGGGTGAATAAAAGCACAGATCAATAAGTGTGATACTGGTTGTAGAATGAGATGGAGTTGGGTGCTAAGAACCCTTCAACATTCATTAGGGGTATTGCAAGTTGATATAGCCACTTTGAAACAAAAGGATGATAACTCATGTTAATGTCACCCAATAAAGCAACTGGGTTAGAGGTTGATGATAGTAGTGAGTTAATTATAAGCAGTAATCTTGAGATGCAACTGGTCCAGGAGATATGTAAACAAAAATTATGCTGAGTGCAATAGCACAGTAATGAAAAGTGACTATAAGTAGGTTGATATATATGATTTTAAAAGATGAAAATTGGCAGATTCTTGTGATGAATAGGTGCAAAAACCTTGGATTCTTAGGTAGGTTGTGGGGTCAATATGAGAACCACTATATATTTTTGTTTCCAGAAGACCCAGAGGGTGTGGCTTTGTAAATTGAATACAATTACTCAGCTGGAGGTTTTTGTGAATTGAGTTTAGATCTCGAACATTGAAAGCTCCTATGTTTATTTTCATGTTGAAAGTAAATGAATAAAAAAAATAGAGTATATGTTTTGAGAATCAGCTGTTTATATTGACTTGATTGAGATTTCAATTTTTGCCCTGTTTATACGGTTTAGAAAAAGGATTTTATGAACATAAACAGTCGGCTATGATTCAAAATTATTATTATTTTAAATAGAATATACAGTATAGATTTATGTCAATGATTTTTGGAGTTCACCTACATATGTAAGACGGAATCAAAATAATTTTTGTATACAGAAAATTACATTTATTTTTGTTTTTTCTTGATCTATTAGAATCTAATAGGTTTTTAAACCATTATATATAATTTAAGTCTATTTAACTTATGTCATTTTTATGTTTATCATCATATCTGTCATCCCAAACTCCATCCATATTGCAACTATATACCAGCTCAAAATCTCAAACCACCCTCTTTTACTATGCATGCATCATTCTATAAATTGTTAAATACATCCACAAAAAAAACCTTCAGAATACTTAACTTCTAATGTGTGTGGGTACTGAATATATATATATTAGAGAATACGTCTTAAACTGACTTTTTTTTATGTAGATATTTACGAAAACAAAACTTTTTTTTTTTTTTTATAAATTCCCTAAACAAATCAAATATTTTATTTTACCTTTTTTATCCATGAACCCATAGATCTTTAAATTATTCATGTATTGGAAGAAAGGTAAAAACACGTTTTAGGTTGCCCTTTCCCGTTGAGATTTTATAAACATTTAGTCAAGTGTATTTGAAAAATGCACTTTTTTTTTTTTTACAACCAGATGGTTTAGAAGCAAGTTGTTATTGGCAGATAGAAAAAAAATCATTTCTTTTCAATGAATTGTTAAATTGTTTGACAAACTTACAATATTTTTATATACTGTTTTATATTTGAAATTGTGTTGTTCATTTATTAATTTAGTATTCGTAAACTCTTTTTTGTTTAAATATTTTTATTGGCTTTTATTGGGATATTTTATTCATATCATTATTATTGTTTTTTGAAAGTTAATTTTCACATTATTTTTCTTTTATTGTTTTACAAAATTATCCACAGTCCATCTATGGTTAAAAGTTATATTTAACTCATCAAAAGCTACTTTTTAAAAAAAATAAAACTGTTAGTGTTTTGAAAATTATATATAATTTAAGGCTATATAAAATAAAATTTTATTTGAAAAAAAATCGCTTAATTTGAATTTAATGTTCTCCTTATTTGTTACGCGAAATATTATTAGATAATTTTATAAATGATAAATATTGATGATTTAATGGTATCTCACGATAACGATGAAATGGGGACAAGACTTAACATTGTTAAGTGGGGTTTGCTATTAAGTGAATTATCTTTTTTTGTGCATTCATAAATATACAGTGTCACATCTAGTAAATGATTTAAAAGTTATTTCAAACATATTAGTAATTTATTAATACAATTATATTTTATTATATTAATTATAGCGGCATATTCTAAAGTTTATGATCCACAGTTTACAAGTCCACTCTGTCACTTTCAGTGAACATCTGAGCAATAAAACATAACATTATTTATTTACTTAGCATAATCCATAATTAAGTTTTGATATTCTGACATTCTGACTATTATAATGTAAAAAATACTAGAACAAAATTTAAATATAAAATTTAATAACATTCATTATACCAAGTATACTTCCAATGCCTTCATGTCATATTCATGATTAGTCTACTAAAAACATTAATTTTTGGTTCAATACATATTCATTTTGTGTGATGAACCATACCTCTTTTATTTTACATTTGAAATCATTTCTTTCTTCACACATAAAAGTAGGCTATTATAGAATGCACATGTATATATATAAAGAGTAATTCAAAACCAAAATAATTAATAAACTGACTGATCATAGAAATAATAAAAGATCGATTGCTCTACAATATTTATCATATATGGGTGATAAAATAACACAAATATGCTCAGACCAATTTAATGTCAGATTCAGACTCCATAAAGTTAAACAAGCTTATTAACAACACATCGGACACAATATTAACATTGAACCTGCTCCATGTGGCTTACGCTGTAAACTGCAGTCGAAAACACTGTCCATATATATATTGTTGAGACCAGGGAAAATCATAGTACTAGAATGACTCAACATTCATTAATATATAAAAATCTAAGATTAAGCCCAAAGCTATTAATTAATTCCTTTGTTGTGATCCAAGTGTTGTTAAAGTTATGTGCGAAGAAAGAAATGATTACAAATATAAAATAAAGAGGCATAATTGATTACACAAAATAAATATATAATGAACCAAAAATCAAATAGCATTCAAATCAGTAAAAAATTAGCATTCTCAGCAGACAAAATATGAATATGATGTGAAAGTTTTTGGAGTGTTCTTGGTACAATAAATGTTACTAAATTTTATATTTAAACTCTGTTTTACTATTTTTTACATTATCATAATACATATTTTATATTATTATTTTTTTATTAAATAAAAAAAGACTGTTTTGTTTTGAAATATCAGAAATGAGATCTGACTATCTTTGAAATTCTTTTTTCCTATATCAGTTTTCATATCTATATTTAAAGATTGATTTTGGTTGTCTCGATCTTTAGTCCATATCATTAATCATTTTACATTTTTTAAACAAAGTTATTATACTTTTTTATTGCGTTAGTGTTTACAGAAATAGCTTTTTAAATTTATTTTAGATACTTCTCTTTATCAGTTAAAAGTTGATTTGTTTAGATAGCTCATCTTTGTTTATGACCTATGTCAGTCATTTAAACTAAGGCTCTTATATCAAGCAAAAGAGAGATTGCTTCCAAAATTTTAAGATGCAATACATAATATTACATCATAAGCATATGATGATTAATATATTGTAAAAAATATTGAATTGTATCTACCAAATGATCAGCACTATAGTTTATTTATATATATTTAAAATCTTTATATGTTATAAATCACTTTATTTAATCTTAAAAACAACAGTTTTCAATCTGTGAATGAAATCCTGCCAATGCCAATAGTAAATTAAATTTTTAATTAAGATATATTTATAATGAGATGATTCCATGCCAAAGAATTTTAATAAAACATATATTTAAATTAAATATTGCAAAGTATTAATCATAATATTTAATAATTCTAAATAGCTTGAAAAACTGTCTATGTATAAATGCTGTTAAGATTGCTGTTAGTGGAATTACTGCATATTTCTGAAAAGTACATGTGCACATAAGGTAAAAGCAATATTAATAAGTGGAAGCCATTATTGTGAGGTTACTGTATTGATAAATATTTAAGTTTAAAATAATATCATAAATAATTAGTCAAAACATTTCATTTTATTTGTTATGCTTCAAAACTCTAATGATGTGAAGTTTCTATTATACTTTAAAACAAATTTTATTAGGTCTAGTAAAGGTTACATTTTGTATAAAGCAACATAATTAAAGGAATGAAAAAAACCCACACATTTTAAATGATTGAGACAATTGTTAAACAATTAAAATTTGAAAGTCTCAAGTTATATAATATTGTCCAATGTTGATAATTGATGTGATTATCCATGTATATTTGAGTGGTTGGGAAGTTTGTATAGCTTCCAAGTCTCTTCAAAAATAAATTTTGATGACAATAGTTGATCTCTATTTTTAATATTTTCCATTGGTTTCATAAAACAGGCATTTTGATCTGGGTGAGGCTGTTTATATGTCATTTTACACCTCACAAACCAGATTGAAAATATTATAAAAATTGATAATCTGATGTTTGGGAATTGTTTAGTTTTGATGCTTTTTTGCAGCAAGATTATAGTGTTGTAGTCTGTCTTGATGTTATTATATATTATTTGTCTCACTGTTCCCAGTGCATCACATGTTGTAATGATGTGGTTGTAGGACTCCTCTTCTTTATGGCATCTGGGGCACATCAGATCTACCTTTGTGATATGCCATTTATGACAAAGGAAGGATAGAGTTGGCATAGCTTCAAGATTAATTTGATTATGAAATCAAGGTATTTGGGCTCCAGAGCCCAGTATTTAAAGACAGATATTAAAAAAACTAAAAAAGAAATTAACGAATGAGAATAATAGAATGTTAATTATAAACATCATAGATTGATCGAGATGAAAGCATTAATAGAGATGGATTAAAGTTGTGTGAAATACTTTTTGTAGAATTAACTGAATATTAAAAAATCTATATCTATGTTTTTAAAAATAGTTTTTAATAAATATATTTTACCAGTAGGTACTTATAAATTTGAAACTCAGACATTTAAAGAAGATTACAGAAACTTAGAATAACAAAATATGGAGAGAGGTATATGTGAAATTAACCAGTTGATATTTAAACCAAAATACACGAGTGAGGATAAATAGATATCATTTTCAACTATTCCTAGTTGTTTTTATTTAAATAAGTTGCTTTATTGATTGGTCAATAAAATCAACACTTCTATTATACTATTCTTTCTTTTAGTAATATTTCACTTTTCTTAATAGTCCCCCTCTCCCTCTTCTTTTTTACAAGATAAACAAAAGGATTATCAGTTTTGAGATTAGAATTCACTACCTATTAAATTTTTTTTTTATTAAATAATATTAACAAATGCTTTTTTTCTGTTCTGCTTTAACATGAAAAATGGGAGAAAAAATTAAAGCCTTTTTGTTTATCTTTGATTAGATAGTTTACAACTTGTTTAACAAATAGTTTGATTATTTATATATTCTGATGAATAAAAATGTATATATACATGATAAAAAATTACATATTCACAAATCAAAATAGATCTTATCTAAATGTTTTGAAGTATTTTCATATCAAGCATTCGTAGCATAATTTTTTATGAAGAAAATTCAAATAATTTAATAACAAATTGATAGAGCCTTTATTTTACTTTTGAAATGAGTATAATCTTCACTATTTTTCTTTATTTTTAAAAAAAGTTATAATAGTGGAATAAGATTTTGAGATTATCTGTGATAATGTTAATTATATAGAGCATAAATATTATTTTCATCAAGTGTTGCTTGTATTCTATAAGAAATAAAATTATATTATCAAAGTAATGTATAGATTTATTAGTGTGTTTTTTTTTCCACCACCTACTTTTACAATGGAAGATAGTTTTTTTTAATAATTTTTCTTTTAACTTCACCTGACTGAAACTATTTCACTGATTAGTAATATAAAAATGCTTCAAACCACCCACTATCCAGTTTTTATGGACATGACCATGTTACTTTTAATCATAGCATTCATATAAAAATCTATTAAATTTTAAGATGAACTTACTGATTGGTTTGTAAGCATTTAGAATGTATGGATTTATATTGGCTCTGAGGGCAATTTGTTTTATTGTAAATTTATATTTTTGACTACAATTCCTTGTACTTTTTATTACTGTCTTATTCTCTCTTTACCAGGTTTTGTTTAATTATTCTTAAGTGATGTAGTTATCACATTTGAAATATTATAATTACAAAATTTTTAGACATGAATATTTCAGATAAACAGCATCAAAATTTAATCCTTTTTTAACTCAGATTCAGTTCTAACATTTTTTCTGCACATTAGGCAATTATCAATTATTTGTTAAGCACTTTTGATCACTTCTTTGTGATGTTTTCTATATTTAAAAAGATCGCTTTATGATGTGTTTCTAGTTTTCTATTTACATAAGCCAAAAGTGTGATTGTGCTGATATTTGAGTGTGACCATATATATAGAGAGAGAACAAGAGAGAAAGAGAGATTATATTTTGGCATGTCCTTATCTAACTTTTTCTAATCATCTTCTTGATAACTTGCATTATTCTTCACATTTCTAGTTTTAGATTACTTCATCATAAAAGAGCAATAACTTACTCCAATATGTATCATATTTTCTGCATGCATGATTGCAAAGAATACAATGTATTTTTGTTTTTTTAACATTCATCATTTCATTTGTATTTGTATTGATTTTTAAAATTTTGTGAATTTCAAAAATTTGAATGAAAAAAACAACATACTTTTAGAATTTAAGTGAATTTTATAGTTCTTAAATCAAGAAATTTCACACTCTTTTCCAAATTGCAATATTTTTTTCATCAATTAACTTTTTAACAAGAAGTCTTTCACCAGAAAATTCTTTTAATTCATGTCAGAATTGTTCATAACCAAAAAGCTTTCCATAGTAGCTTGTAAATATGTTAATGACTTCAATTTATATATATTGAAACTTTGTTGCAGAATTTCTCATTACTTTTATTTTTTTCATTCATTTCATATACTTTTTTTATGTCAATATGTTTCTAGATTTAAACAAATTTGAATGCACTTTGTCCTATTCTTTAGTTAAGTGAAGACTTGAAGTTGCTGTTGTTGAGAATAATGTTTCATCACAGATAATTATGTGCAGTCACTTTAGAGTTTATTTTATTGCAAGTGCACTGTATGTTCTTGGGCATCTCTGTTTTATCCATTACTTTGGTTTAATTTTTTATTATTTTGATGATGTTATAATATCTATTTTATTAATAAAAAAAGATGATGAATTTAAAAATGTTCGTAAGTTTCCTAGGACTCATGAAATAATGGTAAGGGTACATATTTTTAAAGAGTGATTATATCACAATTTTTTATGGGCATACCACATACTTATCATGATAATTGTAACCATAGAAGTATTCTAGAATAGAACACATACTTTTGAAATAAAGTATAAAGTTTCCATAGAACATTTATTAATCAATGGTTATTTAAAAACAGTAGTGTTTTAAATATTTTTAAAAATATATATAATTTTGAACAATAATTTTAAAGTATTTTCATTTTATTTTGTTATTTATAAAAATAAAAGTAACATTGTTGTGAATGAAATTATAAAAGATTTGCAAATATTTCTAATTTTTTAAACATTATTTGTACTTATTGGGATATTAAAATTATATTTATACATATTTTATAAATAGTACATATGAAATTGGAATTATATAATGAAATATATTCATTATCTAATATTATTTGGTAAATGTTTTTAGAAACATTCAAACTTTATTTAAACTTTCCCAATACATTTATCTGTTAGTAATAGCACACAGATTGATATATAACACATTGATTTGAATTGCATTATTTTTCTCTCTACCTTAAATATTGCGTCTGAAAAATAAGATTTATGAATAGTACATTTAAGGTGATCAGAGTGCTGTCTTAAATTCAATATTCACAAATTTAACTTTTAGAATCTAATTCTCTTGCTAGTATTGTTACTAGTCAGGCCAACAATACTTAAAGAAAAGAGAATAATATCATTGAAACATTGGATTATATGTAATCTAAGTGTTATTACTGACAATTGGATGTCATTGGGAACTATCAATAAACACAATCTTTCTAAACACATTTAAAGATTAATATTAGATGGTGGAAATAGTCCAGCATGCAACCATCACAATCATTCATAAAAACAGTAGGTAGGAAATGTTTTGAATTATAGAATTAACTTTTAGAATTTTTTACAGAATAATAATCATTAAGTTGATTTTATCTATAATTTTAATGATTAATTAATACTATCACTTTTCTTTAAATATTATTCTCTGGTTCTTTGAAAAATAATGAATTGAGGTTTTATTATATTGACATTTAAAAAAAAATATTTTCATCAGTTTCTGTATGATAATAGCTGTTCATAATATAGAAAATGTTTTTTTTTTTGTATTGGCTGTGTTAGAATTTAATCTGCGTTTGATTTGTGAATAATCATTCCTGGATGCAGGCATGTAATTATGACTATCTTAGATGTATTTAATTTTGATAGCATTAAATTATAGCATAATTCTAAGATACTTTCTCTCTTTAACATCAATCATGACTTATTAAATAACATTATAAGTTCTTTTTATATACCTTTTATAATTAACATTAGTAAAATGTTTATCTTATTCATTATCTTGAACTTCACTATTTTCTATGTTGTACAACGTGTTTGAATTTTGAAAATATATTAGGAAGGATTTTTACAAGTTGCTTATGTATTATATTTGATTGTAATATTATTAAATTTGTTAGTTTTCAATGAGTAACATTATTTCTTTTGCAAAGTGGATTTTTAATTATTATCTTTTAGTTTTACTTTTACACTTAAAATTATATTAATTTAATATTTCAGTGCACTTATATATGGTAAAATATTTTTAATAAGATGGAAATTCAATTTTTAAAATCTACTTCAAATCCGCAGGCACAATGTTTACAAGGCAATAACTTAATTAAAACTAGTTGTTTAAGACTGAAATAATAGTTCATTATGTACACTATTTCTTAAACTGGGTTTAAATTCATGTAAAACTTTGTGTTAAAAATCAAAGATGGATTTATATTATTTGAAAATCTATTTGTTTCTAAGTGAAATCAAGATAAAAGTACTATTGAATGGTACTACAAAAAATTAGTTTAGCTTAACATCTGTCAGTAGTAATTTGTAGTTACTTAGCAACACCAGGGCTGACTTATTTCTTTAATACATGAAATTAATCCCCTTTATTGTTTTGTTTACATCAGAATTAGTTCATAAAAATATTTAACATTTTATATTTATATGGTTTCTTTATTAAAATAAAAATATTATAACAATTTTAATGTTAATAATATTAATTTGTTTATATTTATATAATTAAAGTAATAAATATTTTAAAAGTACTATGGAAATCTTTTTTCTTTCTAATAAACAAATGCTTGACTCTTCAAGAATTGTAGAATATTCATACCAATTATTAAGCATTTTTTCTTTAATAATGTAAAAAGCTTATACAATTTTTTTATTGCATATATATAATACTTATATCATTAAATCATATTGTTTATATTTTTTTTAAAAAAAAAATACTGAAACTATTTTTTATTATTTTGAATTTTTATTTTTCATATAGTCATTATGCTTCTTTATCTTTTTTTGTTTAAATTTACACTTCAATTGACAGATACATGAGCATTTTTAATTTTTATAACATTCACTTTTATACATTATAATATTTTTTTATATTGACTTTAATAATAACATTCTTTAATAAGGCATTGTGTATAACTGCATTATATTATTTATTTTTTTATTATTGTCAGAAATTGGAAATTGGGTGTCAATATTACAGTTTTCTAATATTATTCTTTTAATATTATTATTGTATTTTTTAACTTTTTTATAACATTTAGGTTTTTATATTAAAATCAGAGACATTCTTAATTTTTATATCTTTAAAATTATATTTTCACTCATCTATGTACAAAAAAAACATACTTATGTGTGATTCCAGTGTTATACTTAAATTAATTGGTAACATTTTTTTGCAAGAATTTTTGCAGCTGTTAAAAAGGCAATTTAATATGAAAAGAGATTATAAATGTGATATAAAAATGTTTATATATAAAAGTGGTAAGACATTAGATATGTCTACCCAAAATGGAATCACTATCATTTACTTTTTACATAACAATTTTTTTTCCATATGTAAAATGCATTGACTGGGAAGCTAACCTGGGCCAAATGCTTGGAAGGCAGTTATGCTAACCACTAGGCCACCAATGCTTGATTATAACAATTTATTGTGTTTATTTTTAACAAAGTTAACAAAAATTTTTTACCTATCTTTAAATCAATCTTGAACATACACTGTTCTTGCTTTAACATGATCTTGTCTCTTATATATTTTCATAACTTTTAAATTGGTATAATTAAACATTCTTAAATTACCATAGTATATACTAGAGATATAAGATTTAAAGTCAATAATCTCTTAAATGTAATAGGTTCTCATAGATCTTATATTTTTATATATTTCTATGAGTAACATTATATTCAAGAACCACATAGTTTAATTGCTTCTAAATTATTTATCATTAAATATTTATTAGATCAGTAATTTACTATCTTTACTCTATTTCAGAGTGATTTACTGTAAGCTTAAATAATCAATAGACAGTATGTAGTAATGGTACATCTAATCTTGCAATAAACGATTCTGGAGAAGAATAAACAGTGATAAATGCAAACACTGAAAGTAAACAATAAAAAGCATGTAATGTTTAGTTTAATATAATTTCCAAATATCATTTAATATAAAACATCTGCTGACCATCAATATGCGACAAAATCACTATCAACTCATTATTCCTAAATTTTGGCACTAATATATAAAAACTATGTCATTTTTTTGTCAAGATGCATATCTTGCATCAAAAGAATTTGATTATTGGGAAAGAAAATGTCATATTATAATGCATTTATGAGAATTTTGTCACCATATATAATAACAAGTATATAAAATTAATAAAATATGTACTGTAGTCATTTGCAGTTATACATGATCACATGATAAGAACTTAATTTTAACTTAATTTGCATTAATAATACATTAATTATGCTTTTGTAAGACAAGTGCATTTGTGCAATATCATGTCTTAGATCAAATAACATTTGGGTACTTAATTAGTCTAATAATTTTGAAAACAAGCATGGAATTGTATAATCATCAAATTTAATTTTATGTAGAGAAGAATGTTGTTAAAATGTGGGATGTACTTACATTTTATTAGCATTTAAGAATTTATTAGCATTTAAATTTCAATCTTGTCCCTTTAGCATACACAATAGCTGGTTTAAAAAGTTTCAATATCTCAAATTTAAATTATACAATTATGAGGTTGACGAGATTGGTAATATCTAAAAGAAAAGATTTATTAAAGTTGGATGCAAATATAGTGTTACTGTTATTAAGTGCATTAAAAGGTAAACAGAATTATAAAGTAGTGAGGAAATTGAAAAATATCAGTTAGTTTGTAAAGCCAAATAATTTGATAAAAATTTATTAGAGAACAATTGTATTAATAACTTTACATTTGAAGTTGTATGTATGCTATAATTTTGAATTTATATATAATTAAAAACGCCCAAGATCCTAAATAGGTTCATCATCAAAACAGGCAAAACGCACCATCTGCATTGCCACACCCTGCAAGCTAGAGTAATCAATCATCAGTAGCAGCTACTCATAAATGATTATGCATATCCATTAGTTTGTACTCAAAATTTTACATTACCATTTTTACATTTCTTTTAAAATCATCTTTTATTTTTGAAAGACTTTCAATTAACTTTTACATAATTGTAGTTTTTTATTTAACCCTTATCATCTTCAGCTATTCATCAATGAATGTGATCATAATCATCACATATAACAATAAAACAAAGGTAGAAAGACAAATAAATAAAAAAAATATTAGGAGAATTATAAAAATCATGTATTTATCTTATATATCTCATACTGAAAATTTAGTATGTTTAATTCATATTTTGTAATGACATTTAATTGTAACTTCAACCATTTCCTCCCAACAAAAGTAATCAATATTGAACTCTCTTTAAGATATTTTTGTAACATAAATAGTTTCTGCTTCTGCTATGAAAACCATGTTTATGTTTCAAAAAAAAAGTTACTTTTAGAAAATATGCTAGTATTAATTTACTTTATTTACTTAATCTAAGAATTATGTGCATTATAGTAGTGATTCAATATTATCATATCCAATGCACTAATAGTAATTTATTTCATGTGCACAGTCTATTGTGATTCAATACCATCACATCTAGTAAAATGAATGTAGACTAATCTTGTCATTGTATAAATCAGAAAATTATTGCTCATCATTGAATAAAAAAGTTTCAAAAATCTTTATGTGATGTACATGGTGAGTTCATGTCTTAGTTCAATACAACAAATTTGACACAATAACAGTACTTGATATAAATAATTTAGTTGAAGTAATTATTTTGCTATGGTTATATATCATATTTGCCATCATATTAATGACAGCAGCTATACATAAAAGTATAGATTACATCTCAACATCTAGTCTATCTTTTTACCCCAAAATCTAATAAGATATTTAAATTTATTCAAAGTCTCAAAGTAATAATTATCCAATTTAAAATTAAATGAAGATATATCTTTTTTTTGTAACAAGATATACCAGATTTTTTAAAAGTTAATTACTAAATCAGTTTTTATATTTACATTAAAAACATTAAGAACATTTTATAATTTCTCACATGAATTTGAAAAAATAGTATAATCATTAGCATACTGAAAATTTAAATACTAAGAAGATATAATTTTTGTTTTTCTTTTAATGAGTTCAAATTGAAATTTTCATCATCAAACTTATATTGCATCATAATGCTTCTTCATGAAATTTTGCACAAGCTGATCATAAAAAATTATTAAAAGAATGGAAAACCACATTGGAAGTAATATACATTCTTGTTTAATATCTGTTTTTTAATGTTGTTTAGAAGTTGTTTTATATGAATTTAAATACATTACTTCTAATATTTTTGACTAACTGAGGCAAATAATGTGACTAAATTAACAAAACCCATATATAAAATCACACTTTTTACAAGATACATTGTTTGCATTTGCCTATCAAAAAAAAACATGTCTATAGTAATTCTTGATTTTTTATAGTATCATGACTAAAAATAGCTTATTCAAAAAAATCATTGAAAACATTTTTCTGGTTATGGATAATAATGATTTTTTTTTATAACAATGGCTGTAGATGTTTTTTTTAATTGCTTTATTTTTATAAATCAGAGCAATAGAAACATTTATTATATCAGTGACACAACCTGGTAATTTCATCTATTTCTAAATAAAACCCATTAGGTTGAAGGGAACATATTATCACCATATTTAAAATGTTTATGCATATTCTATAAAGATCTAAAGCTTTTACTGTGTTTTGAGATTCAATATAAATTTTATTACTTTTCTAAAGTAATTCCCTTTGTTTTTTTATAATAACATCATTAAAAAACAATAATTGTCAGAGTTAACAATCGGGAATTTTTTAATAAATTCAAAAACAGACTTACTCATGTCCACAATATACTCTTTAAGAAAATTCTATGTTTTAATAACATGTAACACGGTGTGTGTGAAAATTCAAATTAGCAATTTTAGTATTCAACTGTTGTTAAAATATAATATGACTGACAATGGATTCTGAATGACAATCAACAAATTTGCTAACAACATGTTTGGGATAGTGCTTGTCTTAAACACATCTCCATTTTTAACCATAGTGAATAGTAATATATGAGCAGTCTAAGAAACCACATCTATAAGTGCTCTTGGAATATAAACTTTTTTTTTACATTCTGACTTCTAACTATAGTATATACAATATTATATCATTTTTTTGAGTACAGATGCATCAAATTTTCTTTGATATAATTTTTTATCTGCCTAAAAGTAATTGTCTCTAACTTTTAGCTATGATTGGTAATCATACAAATATATGTATTAAAGACTACAAAAATAAAAATTTGCTTTTTATTGATATTGTTATATTAACACTAATCTAAAACTGTAGCCTAATTGTTAAACTGTAGCATACTTGATAAATTGACCTTACTAACAATTCATAAACATATTTTAATATCATTAACTTTTCAATGATACATCTAAAAAAATCCAACATTATCCCATGATTTGCCTTCTGAAAGCAATGTGGAAATATTTTTCAAAAATAAATACTTCTCTTCATTACTATCACTATCTTCTGCTTTATGATCTTCCTCTCTAATTAGACCTTGTGTAATAAAGTGCAGTTGTTTAGTGTCAAACTCTAAAGCTCAATGTTCTCAAATGAGAATTCAATTCTTTTGGTATTCAAACTTCATTGAACTTTCAGATGATAAACTATTGAATTATTATATTTATCATTAAAGACATTATAGATTGGATCATATTTTACAAGAGTATATTTCACTCCATTGTTTGTAGATTTTTTCCAAATTTATAGTGGGCAGACTAAATATTGAATATGGCTGCTTCACCATCTGTTGCTTTTTTGAGTTGAAAACAATGTCACAAATTAAATTTCAAAGTGATTCATTACTGAATTTTTTCTTCCCACAAAGTTATAGTTAAAGATTTTCATATTGGAAACTTGTCCAATATTAATTTCTCAATACTAGAAGATTTGAATATTTAAGGCACTCATGCATTTGAATACCAAATGAAAGAAAAATGATCAGAATTAATGTGATTCTTATTAAAAAATGATTGCTTAGTTCCACAAACAACAATCTCTCTGTCACAGATAATACCTAAATGATTAAAGATGTTAATTTAAACAAAGAATTGAGATAGACTAACAGAAAAATAATATAGATGAAAAAGAAACCAGAATGTATTGTAATAGTAGCAGTATAAAATCTTTGATATCCAATATCATATTCTCAAGGGCATTAGGTAGTATTCTTGCCATTGCTTTCTGGTTATTCACAGTCAATTCATATTGGAAATTTATTTTACTATCTTACAGTTGTGAAACCATGCTGTAACCTAAGTTCTTAACTAAACTTAGATTGTTTTATAAATTTATTTGTCTAAAGTTTTTATTCTTTATTTTGCATTGTCAAGGCTGTTTCTATTATATCAAATTTATTTTATAAATGTAGAGAAATTCTAAAAAAAAATACAATTAAGTAAACTGATTTTATAAATGTTAACAGAAATTGGATTAATAAATAATAGTAAATATAAAAATACATGCAGATTAGGATTTTACATGAGATTTTATTAATATGTCACAAATTTATGTATTCTTGTTTTTTATGAAGTAATATTACTAAATACAATAAATTAAATATTAGTCCAAGAGCTAAACTCAATTAAGGAAACTATAAAGTCGATATATTATCAATATTTTTTTAATTAAAACCAGCTTCCACTGTAAATTATAAAACACTAATAATGAAAAGAAATGAACCAAGTCAATTTTTATAGAACACTCTCTACTGAAATAATATTGATCTTGGTAACTTATTTATTTTGACCATTGAAAATTATATGAGAAAAAATACAGAAATAAATATAATAAATGCTTCAAATAATTTGATGAATAGTTGAATTATATTCACATGAATTTGGTCAGGGGTTTGGGGGGGGGTCCTGATGGAGATATTTTAAATGCTTTCTCTGGCTAAGCATTTATCATGAAGCTTGTTGAGGAATTGGCAATCCTCAATGTTTATAACTTACAAGCTTAAGAGAATAGGGTCATGTGATCTGTGACTCTTATTTTGACTATTTATAGGCTCTGCCTTAAGTCATATGCAATGTTATATTGCTAAGACTACTAATATATGGTATGGCTGAAGATCTATCAGACCCATGTAGCTATTTGAGTTGGATAGCTGGGTTTTAAGACATGTAGGTGTCTGGAAATTTCAGATTTTCCACTCAATAGATAACTTTTAGATAAATGCTGGCTTTGGGTTGGTATTTTTAGATCTAGTGTCTGAACCTATCCTGGCACTTCTCTGAGGAGTGCCAAAGCATGAATCATGGTCAGGGATTTGGGGGAGTTCCTGATGGAGATATTTTAAATCCTTTCTCTGGCTAAGCATTTATCACAAAGCTTGCTGAGGAATTGGTAATCCTTAATGTTTATAATTTAAAAGCTTAAGAGAATAAGGTCATGTGATCTATCACTCTTATTTTGACTGAATAAGATTATGTTTAAATGAGAGCATACTTGCTATTAGAATTGATAAATATGACATTTTTAAAGTAAATTGTGTGGTTGATTTAATAAATATCTTCAATCACCTATTGTACCAGTTGTTGAACCTTGATCTTGATTCATCACACATACACACTTATGACTTTATATTAGCAATATAAAAATGTGTCATCTAACTTATTTAAATAAAAGAAATTGAAGGTGATATGTAAATAAGTGAGCTCAAACAAATATGTGAATAATAAGTGTAGTTATGAAAAATTTTTGTAGTAAAAACAAATATTTAAAAATAGAATATTCAATAACTGTCTAATCTTGTAATTAATGTTCTAAGTTATTTGAAAAATTATCATTTTTTATTTAGTACCATAACAGTTTCTTGAATTGACTTAATCTGAATGCAGTAATAGTTTTTCAAATATGAATTCTGCTTTTATTAGTAGAAATCTTTTTTTATCAGCTTAATCAGCAATTATTATATATTTCTTGTAAAATTAACATGCTTCCTAACAATAGTAAAATTATATAATCAATTAATTAAAAAAATTTCTATTAACCCTTCTTTCACAGATGATTAAACATAATTAGGATGAAGCTTAAAATGTTTTATTATATATATAGCCTTCAGTTGAATTCAGTTTGTAAGCAAATTAAATTATTTTCTATTTAAAATTTTATTAGGTCTTTAATTTATATTTATAAGTACAATGACATTATTTAATAACCCAAGAGATGTACTGACACAGTTCCAAACTCTAATTTTAAGCAGAAGATAATCAATCTTTTATATATGCCTGTATTGCTAATTTCAATCAATGTTGTTTTTGTTGAATATTAGGTAACTATCAATCCAAGGCACAAGATAGAATCTTTGAAAAAATAAGAGTGGCCATCTTATCTTTTGTATTTAAATTTAATCACTTAGACCAATCTTAAGTATTTTGGAATAAGAGCATGAAGATTTTATATTATTCACATTTTTTTATAACATATATTAACACACAAAATTTTAACAGTTACTGAGTGTTAATATTAAGAGATGTTAGAATTAATGTAATAAACTAAGAGATAATCAATCCTTTATCTATGTGCTGTACTGTTATATTCAATATATATTTATTTAATCTTATAAGATTAACTCTAGATTTGTTTTATCATAATACAATGTGATTTATTCCTACCAAACAGTGTTGATGAAGGTGATTTATGCCTGTAAGTCTCCATGAGAAAAGAATAAAATTTTATTTCTAATAAGTGCCATCATGTTTTTCTCTTTACATACATAATAATCAAGCTCAGTTAAACCTTAAATCAAGATAATTTATACATGTGTAATGACAAATTTATGGAGGCAAATTCGCATGATAATATGTTTAATTTTAAATAATTATCCCTTTATTTCAAATGTTCTTCTTTTAATTAATAATTAGTTAATATGAAAATGGCTATATTTTCATTATATGCTAGAACTAAAATATATACATATAAAACATCACAAGAGACAAAGTATAAATAACGAAATAGAATCTTTAGAGAAATGGTTTTGAAATCACCAGTTACTCAGGTATTTCTTTTTAAAGAATATTCCATTATTAGAATATAGTGTAAGAACATTATGGTCAATGTTTTAAGATATGCTTTTATTGTGACCAAAAGATGTCACTGCTGCAATAATATATTATGTAATAGGTCGTGTATAAAATGTAAAACATAAATTTAAGAATTTTATAATGTTTTTAATTACAATGATTGTTTTTACAATAGTCATATTGCAATCATTTATTTATTGTATGTAATAAAATAATCTCTATACTACTGTACCCCCCCCCCAGTGCGAACACCGTCATTTTATCTTACAGGAATAACATTACTTCCATAACATCATTATCCTATGACACAGTCTCGCAAAATGGCATCAAGCAAAAAATGCATGAAATTTAAAAAAATTTCAGTATGTTTAAAGAACATTATAGTAAATATTTTATTGTTAATTGAAATACTGAATATAAATTAATGAGGATGATTGTGGCAAATCCCTATATAAAGATCCTTCATATGTTTAGTAATGGGAGGGGGGCACTTTAAAATTGATTCAAGTATATGTGTGTGTTTTTTAATACATTTAACTCATTTATTTATTCAATAAAATAATTTAATTAAGTTAAAATATGAGTTCATGTAACGTTGCTAATTAAAAAAAGCATATTTCGTAGTCACACATACATGCACTCTTTTAATACATAAATATGGAACTAGTATTAGATTAACATTACTATTTAATACTCTTGATTTTCTACTGAAAATTGTTATTATTAAAATACCTTTTTAAAAAAATAAAATTACTTATTAAATCCTGTTTGATCATTAAGCGTCATATATGAGTAATTATAAAAATGAGGATTAGATGGCTACTAAATATAACAAAGGAAAATAAAATATTACTAGTGTTATACTAATAATAACAGCAGTAATAATAATTTAATTGTAGTAACAGTAATAACAATAGCAACAATCGGAATAATACGGTTAAATCTAAATTGAATTACTTCAGCATCTGGTGCAGTCCATAATTTTACTGAGCCTATCTGCAGAGTGAGAAATCTGTACATCATTCTAAAGTTGATTTTCTGCCATGTAATAGAGAGATAATTAAATATGTCAACTCAGGCAAAAGTTGACTACAGCAGGTAATTTAAAGAGGTAAGCTGACCTAGAAAATAAAAAAAAAGAAATGTAATCACTCTCAAAAGACTGAAACAACATGAGATTGATTAATCATCAGGCTGGATTCAATCACAAATATTTTTTTAAAGACCATAAATTCAAATAAATTAATTAAAAATACTGTTATTTAATAATAAGTATTTTATTTAACGAAAGAAGAAATTTTGATAAAATAATTAAATATAAAACTAAAATCTTAATTAGTTTTAAAATCGCAATTCCCTTTTAATACACACACATTTTATAATTTATAAATAATGTATACATAATACATGGTCTTTCTTTTCAGTTACCGGATAATTTTTATTTGAAGTGTCAATTGTTGTTTTTTAAAAGCACCGTGCATGCTTGCGTGAAAAATATTTCTTTCGATATTTACAATCATGGCAGGCAAAATTAGTTATAACTCTTAATACTGGGAAAACTGAAAAATCGTCAGGGACATAGCAGAGGTTGGTGACTGAAAAATGAAAGTACTAAAAATCTCCTGATTGCAGACCTAGGCTGCCATTTGGTGATAACTTTTTATTTAGCTATTTACAAATTCAAATAACTTTCAAGTGAAAAAGATTGCGTGAATTGAAAGAACTGTCCAATATTAAATGGATCTTATTGGACTTGATGAAGTTACAAGAAAAGATAGGAAGATGATTTTTTATTACAAAGCCACATTTGTGGAAGGTTTATGGTGTATTAGATAGTATGGCAAATTAGGTATTCAACTAAATGCTAATAATTAAATTTATGTCTCAACAAATTGTTGTTGTTATAAAAAAGTAAAGGATTTTTATATAGATGTACAGATGCTTTTGATCCCATCAAATATAGAGACTTTAATGTCAGAATTTGAAAATGATTAGAAAGTGAAAGTGTTATGGGTAAATTTAGTTATAGTAACAGAAATATAAAAGGGTGCAGACTTGTGGAATTTGCAAGAAAAATAAAAGATAAATTATTTCTTTGAAAACAATGCTAAATGAAAATGGACATAAAAATATTCAAATGATGATGAAGTGAAATTGACATATCTTAACTAACAGACAATATAAATTTCAAGATTGTAACATTTTTAATAGAATAAATGCAGAGAGTTATCATTGTTTAGTGAGTTGTAAAATTCACATTAATATAAATTAGGAAGACAAAAATTAGCAAGAAAGATGATATTAACAACTGATATTCTTAATCTTCAGAAACAAACTAATGAATTTAACATAGAACTTCCAATTTATAAGATGGATTTGGGGAGTCATAATGAAGATCTAAGTAAATAAAAATGCCTGAATATTATTTGAATCACATAGATATTTCAGATGATGTGATGGGTTTTTCAATGAATAGTTCAAAGCTCCAGGAAATGTTGCAACAGTTATCAGATAAAAGTAAAAAAATAAGATTAAAGATATATGCTAAAAAAAACTATCCAATAGGTTTTTACAGAAGAAACTAAAGATTAGTAATAAAGAATTAAAGAAAGTTAACAATTACAGACACATTGATTATATTATTAATATATATGAAAATATAATTGATGAAATCAATATAGAATTAAACTTTAAAGAATGCTTTTAATAAAAATATTGTAATATTAAAAAAAAATGCTTGTGTGTTTATAAAGAAAGATTATATGTTTTCCCAGTTTTATTATAAGGATCAGAGACTTAATTCATACCAAAAGAGTAAACAGAGACTTCATACCACTCATTCAAATATGGATAAATGTAAATTGGGAAAAACACAAAGAGATTAAATTTAAAATTTGTTGGGTAAGAAATTAATTAAGTAGCAAAATATGAGAGTGAAAAAACAAACAAGTATTTCTGACATTATTGAAACAATTGAGAGACAGAAATAGAACTGGGTTGGACATATTTCTAAAAGAGATGATAATATATTGATAGTGGAAATCTTAAACTGGAATCTGAAAAATGATACAAAATCTTGGAAGAGATAAAATGTAAGATGTATAAATAAAATAAGAAAGTTTGATTATATAATGTAAAAGAGGGATTAGCAGTTGATTATAGAAACTGGTTTAGAATTGGGAGACCTTCATTCTGCATTAGATTGATAATTGTTGATAATGATGGACTATAATAAAATTGTACTACTCCATATGTAAAAAAATAAGATTGCTGTTATAAAAGAATATATGTATATATATTTTATTTATTGTCAAAATGTTTAGGAAGATAAAATATAACAATTCATTATACATTTGTAAAGAGAAAAAAGAATTTTAAACTTTATAGACTAAATAAGTGACTACTTTAATTTCATAAATGTTTTTTTAAAAGATTGATAAAAAAGTTATGAGTTTTTCATAACTATATAAACAAATCTACAAACTATATATATATGCTTGCTCTTTTAGTCTTTATAGTGTTTATAAGTGTTTATAGTTTGTAGATATAACTATATAAACAAATCTACAAACTATATATATATGCTTGCTCTTTTAGTCTTCATTAGACATTTTGTGATATTGTTTTGTAACCTTTCTTTACAGCATACTTCTCTTGGTTTAGATATTCACAGCATGGGTCTTCATTACCTTCTATCCTGTCATATCCTCAAAATAAAAGTAGTCATTATTGCTTTTTGAGATTTTTTAAAATAATCTTTATATTAATATTTGCCTTTTCCATAAAAATAATGTTTTCTATTTTATTAAAAATATATCTTAATAACTTCAGATAATATCCAGCTACTTTACATGTCCAATCAATTAAATATATGATCTTGCAATAAAAGATTCAGTATCACCAAATCTAGAAAATTTGAAGCTATTTACTAATTGCTATCATAATTTATAATACTATGGATGATCTCTAATAAAAAATTTCTCATTGTTATATTAATAAATAAAAAAAGACAGTTTCATTTTTTTAAATAAATTTGTCAGAATAATTACATGATTAAATATATTGCCTTATTGTTTGTTAAATGTAGCATCATGCTAAAATTTGTGTCAGACATTAGGATACAAATTTACTTTTTCTTTACTAGCTGAACAATTTCCTGAATGTTTTTTAAAACATTAATTAATTACTAAATCAATTTTTTTACTAGATACATTGAAAATATTAAAAATATTCTTTAGTTCAACTTCTGAATTGGCATAAATATTACAATCATAGCATGAAGATAAAGGTTTTTTAGCTTTTAATCAATTCAAAAAAGAACACACCAACAAATCTAAATCCATTTCATTTTTTATCTCAGAAATCTATCTATAAACTGTTCAAAAGATCACAATCATGTAAATGAAAAAGTTAATCAAAAACAATATACATCCCTAGTCAACAAAAAATTCAAAGTTATATATCACACGACTCAATTTTTAAGCTTGTAAATAAAAAATAAAGAGTTCTGCTAATTTGCTCTAACAAGCTTTATTGATAAATGCTAGCTAAACAATGCATTCAAAAATCTCTATCTTGAAAACCACCCCCTAAATTCAGGCCAATGGTTTCATGCTTTGGCACTCCTCAGTTAGGTGGTAGGGTAGTTTCAGACACTAGATCTAAAAATACTAAGCCAAAATCAGCATTTATCTAAAAGTTAACTATTAAGTAGAAAATCCGAAAATTTTAGATGTCTAAAGGTCTTCAAACTCAGCTGAAGATCTCTTGAGCCCCATATAGCTATTTAAGTTAGATAGCTGGGTTTGAATACATTTAGGTGTCTAAAAGTTTCAGATTTTCTACTTAATAAACTTTAGATAAATGCTTTGGCTTGGTATTTTTAGATCTAGTGTCTGAAACTATCCTAGTGCCTCAGTGAAGAGTGCCAAAGCATGAAGCTATTGGTCTGAGGTTAGGGGGTTGTTTACAAGATAGAGATTTTTAAATGCTTTGTTTAGCTAGCATTTATCAATAAAGCTTGTTAGAGCAAATTAGCAGAGCTCTTTATTTTTTATTTACAAGCTTAAAAATTGAGTCATGTAATATATGACTTTGATTTTTTGTTGACTATTTATAGTCTTTGCCTTAAAGTCTTAAGCAATGTTATGGGTTTGAAAACATTTAGATGTCTAAAAATTTCAGATTTTTTACTTAATTGTTAACTTTTAGATAAATACTTGGTTTGGCTTGGTATTTTTAGATCTAGTGTCTGAAACTATTCTAGTGCCTCACTGAGGAGTCCAAAGCATGAAACCATTGGTCTGAGATTGGGGAAGGCTTTAAGATAGATATTTTTAAATGCTTTGTTTAGCTGGTATTTATCAATAAAGCTTGTTAGAGCAAATTAGCAGAGCTCTTTATTTTTTAAAATACATTACTATCTAACATCCTTTATCATTTCTAATAGAATATATCTATAAAACAAGACTTCTTAATGTCACTTTAATATCAGAAAGCATTTACTGATTTAAATTGTTCTGATTAATCCATAATATTGTCCTTTAATTTTATTTATGTATCTCCTAAAAAAAATAGTTCAAGAAAAAGTTGCCTTTAATAAAGGAATAAAGGACTATGATAGTGAAAATATGTGATTGTCTTATCTTTTAATGCTTTGTAAACTTTTTTATTATCTAAATACAGGCTATTTAAATTAATTGCTATAAATCTACATATATTTACCTTTATTTTAGTTAATTATTTATTTTTACATACTTGTTGCAAAAAAAGTTGACTTCAAGTAGATTGCTTCCAGAAATCATGTTTAGTTAAACATTTTATTTCATTTAAAGTCAACTTATAAAATTTGTACTTATATATCTTATAGTAAAATATGAAATAAAAAAAGTTTTCATATGCACTCACTATAAAACAATTCATTAATCTCTGTTATATTCAGATTTAGGAATTTATTCTAATACACATTAATTTTACTCAAACGTGAATTCATTTAAATCATTTTACTCTTATCTAATACTACTTCATGTTTTATTCCTCTCTCTCTCTCTCTCTCTCTCTCTCTCTCTCTCTATATATGCATATATATATATTTATATATATATATATATATATATATATATATATATATAAAGAAATAATTTAACAACACCATAAGTATTTAATTATTTGAAATGATATTATTTTTTTATGCAGCACTTAATGAGTAGTATAAAATTTTACTCCTGATGAGAGCATGACCCAAATCACAATTGGTGGCAAGAGTGATAAAATTTTTATTAATATTGTAAATGTAAAAGTTTACATTTGGTTTAGATGATTCGTGAATGGTGAATATATACTCAACAACATAAGTTATAATTCTGCTGATTTATTCCAAGTTTAATCTAGTTTTCCCAATTCTCCACAATACATTAGATTTTTTTTTCATCCATCTGTTTCATAAGTGGTCTCTTTCTAACTTTTTTTTTAATATATTTTATTAGAATCCAGTTGAAGATCTTATCCATGATCTCTTTAACATTATATCCAGTCCAGCTTCATTTCAGTTTCTTAATTTTTTAAATGATATAAGTTATACCTGTTTGTTTTATTATCTATATATTTCATTTTGTGCATCTTTTTATTACTCCTAACTTACATCCCTTTATATTTTACTAAGTGTTTAAAAGTCTTTGAATTGCTTTTCTATTAAATATTTATATCTTAAATTCTTATATAAGAACTAGAAAAATATATTTAATAAAATCATTTCTATTTAATTCCCTTATTTTGCTTTAATATCTTATATAAATGCAATTTATCCATTCTACTTTGAACACTTTTTAGCAAACATCCTTTTATTATACATATATCCTTTTTAATATTAAGTTATTTCCACTAAAGAGCACTATATTCAAGTTTTAGTTTTATTCATTACCTGTATTAATAATCCAATGAAGGTATTTGTAGTTGTTATCTTTTAATTCATGTTTATCAATCTTTAGTTTCTTATTCTGGAAAATTCATTGAACATTATTATAGCTTTTTTTTTAGCATTTATTCTTTTTTTTTACTTTTATCTAAAAACTCTTGCATTATTTCCTGAAGTTGTGAAGCATATTTTACAAAAAGTAACCACATCCTCTGAGAAATCTAAAATCCAAATGACTTAAATAAGATCTATTTACTTTTTTCTTTCGATTCTGATTTTAATCCACAAAATACTTCTTGTAAGATATAAAGCACTCTATCATATTTCTTCTCAATATCTCAGAATATGACAATAACCCAAAGCATTCTATCATAATTCATTTCAATATCACAGAATATAACAATAACCCAGGTTTATATATCCATAAACTAAAGCTTTAATAACTACAAAATGCTTATTCAATTAAATACTTTTTAATAATCTACAAATACAAAGAACAATAGCAACTCATATTCATAATGTTTTCTGTAATTTCTTTCACATTTGAATGTGATCCATGGTTCTAACACAATTTTTATCTTGTTCTTTTTGTTAGTTAAAATCTAAAAATAGCTGTAGATGAATTATAATTATTTTGGTAAATATTTTATATAGAACTGTAGGTGACTGGCAGGTTTGTAATTTCTATAATCCTTTTATCAACTTTCTTAAATATCAATATTATTTTTGCATTCTTTCAATTATCAGGTACACTTTCATCATTTAGACATTTTGTAAATAAGTTTGCTAACAATTTTTCTACTTTTTCATCTTTTTCTTTTGAAATAACAATAAAAATTCCATTTTCCTGAAGCTTTTCCTTTTTCTATAAATTTAATTTTGTTTATCTTTTCAGCGAAAATATTTGGCATTTCAGAAGATATAGTAATTGTAGGAGATACTTTGTTTTCTTGTTTTTATTACTTTACAATTCTTTATACAATTGTTCCACACATCACATGATACCATTCCATTTTTAAAAATAGTTCCAACTTTTTTTCTTATTGTTGAGACACCTTTCTATTATCAAGATTTTGTTTTACCCATTTTTTTTTTTATTCTCTTCTACAGTTTTCCTTGTCACTTCACAATTACCTTTTTCCAATATCATTATTAACTTTTTTTCATCCAAATTTACAAAAGTTTAGATATTCAATTCTTGATTCATTTTTAAAAATTTTCATGTATATATTTTTTAATATATTTGTGTATCTCAGTAAAACATTTATTTATAAATTGCTATTTTTTTTTTATCGGCTACCTTTCTTGCAATTTTTAATAGAATATCAGTTATCTTCTAATTGATTTCATCCAAGTCTGAACCATTCTCAAAATTTGTTAATATTGTAAAACAGTTAGCAAGTTTGTATTTAAATTTATTTAAATGTTTCTGAAACCTATGAATATCAACTATTCATTTTTATATATACAGTAATTTTAATCTTTTTAATTTTGTATTAACATGCATCTTAAAACAGGCAAAACTCACTATATATATTGCCACACACAGCAAGCTAAAGTAATCAATGGATGCCAGAAGGCTTGTGCATAAAATCCCCATCTAGTGCCTATTCATCCAATATCCCCAGACTAGTTTCTGGCTTATGGTCTTCGTCAATGAGGAGTCTTGGATCTGAGAACACTGCATCTAGATTTTAGGATCTAATGCAACCCTCAAACAACCACCTTTTATCTCCATTTAACTACAAAACTATGAGTCTTAAACTGAAAACACCTTAATGTTTTCAATCCAAGCCCATTAGCTTATATAGTCATATCTGAGTAGGCACTAGATGGGGATTTTATGCACAAGCCTTCTGGCATCCATTGATTACTCTAGCTTGCTGTGTGTGGCAATATATATAGTGAGTTTTACATGTTTTAACAACAGTTATACACAAGCATAAGAGGAGGTGGTTATGTGACGTTTATTGGCTTAACATGCATTTTAATTAAACACTTTTTGTCTAAAATTTATTAAGAAGATTATAATCCTGAAATATATATCTTCAATTAGCCAAAAAAATGCTTTCATGATTATTTATGTTTAGCGTTTTTTTTTTTAAAAAAAGAATTAATAATATGCAATTTTTCTACACACTCTATAAGTTTCTATTCTATTATTTTTATTGTCATAGCGATACTCTCAAAACTTTCAACTTTTAATCATTTTCCAATTCTGGCATTAAGATCTCCCATAATAATTTTTAAATGATGTTTGGTGTAATCAAAAGCATTTTATATAGCCATATGGAAATTTTCTGTGTTTTTACCACAATTATTGGAGCATAAACCTGAATTATCTTCATTTGATTTCTTACAATTATTTGAGTAACTATTCTTGCCACTCTATCAATATTCCATCAATTTCCACAATATTGTTATTACACTTTTTATTTACAATAAAGCTCACTTCACTTATGCTTTCAATAGCTCTCTTTTGAAATAAAATATATGTCCACTTTTTAAATAAATTGTTTCTTTTTCTTTTTTTCTACAATCTCTCATTTAACATTATCCAATTCTTCTAATTTATTTACATTTCCTTCATTTGAAAATGATCTGTAATTGTAAGTACTTAAATAATAATTCATAAATAGCAACCTATGACTAAAATCAGTTGAGTTTTAATACTTTTTATCTTTAACTATCAACAATTGCCTTGACTAATGACTTAATGTCATCTTGAAAATAAGAGCTATAACTTAATTATGTCTGCTATGATTGTAATTATCTATTTAAAAAGTTCGTTACATACAAAATGATTCTGACTTCAAAAAACTCAACTGATATTTCACTTAATAACTATCAGGCAACTAAGAACAAAGTCTAGGGTGTTTTTTGATTTTAAACACAAAAGTAAAAAGTCAATAATGGCAGCATGATTTCTGATGCATATTCATAAGCAGCCAATCCATGCTCTTTCTATATAAAAATCATGTATTAATAATGGTAGCAATGGCAATAATATATGGAATAGATATTAGAAAATTTGTCCTTTTTGGTTTCGTTAATGCTTCAAAGAGAAATCATAGGTTACTATTGCATCTATGTATATGATTATTTGATAAGAAACTCTCTCTATATGGTTTTAGATGTTGATCTTCTCTACTTTAAAGTTGTCCCATGTGAACTTGACAAATATATCAATTAATTATCTGCAAATAATAAACAAAACACATTTATATATAAAAACTGAATTAAAAATAGCTATCACTTTCACATAATTTTAGAAACAACTCTCTATTTTTTTGAAATTAATCATTCTATTCCCCCCTTCTCAAAAATCATTTGTTTGGGATGTTTTTAGTATTGATTTTCCTTCCAATAACTTTGTATCAATTTGATATTCCCTCCAATTACATTGTATCAGCACTTATTAGACATCTCTTAAAGACTTTATTTTTATGTCCCAAGAATAAAGTTATTTTAAAATATCTTGCTGTTTATGAAATACCATAGCAGGTCTATCTATTTTCATATATAAGCAATCATAGAATTTCCTTCAAAAAAGGGAACATATTTTTGTTTGTAGGCTGGTACACAGTCATCAGCCACTTATTCACATATTAAATTAACAAAGCATTATATTAATTTTAATCATGAATTCTGTCAAAAATTAATCAGTAGGATTAGAAAAATTCATTAATCTGAATGAAAAATTTTATGTAAACAAGATTGATGCTATTTTAATAAATTATTAAGGGACAAAACATTGTTTAAAACTCCCTTATTCAGTAATCTTTGATATAAAGAGAAAAATAAGAACAAAGGATTTAAAAAACACAGTCTTATAATTTAAATGACTCAAAGCTCTGAAGAAGGTGTGTTTTCATGTGGTTATGTTACCTATTTTTTAATGCTATTTTTTTATAAAACTATTTTATTTAATTGTTTATTTGTACTTTAATGAAATCTTTTTGCTCGGACTTATGTGGCATTGCATAAAATAGACCAATGTTTCCTAAAGACATATAGTAGTTTAATCAACATGGTTTTAAACAATATATATGAAGTTTCCCATTAAATAATCATAAACAACTTTTATTCATAAAAATATTTGAATTAATACATCTGTAATATAGAATAATATTCATTTGACTTGCATCATCTAGATATTTATAATCTTTTAAGCAGAGATATTTGATGAAAAAATTAATCAATATCTTAAAAGATTATATATTTCTATAGATGGTGCAAGTTAAATTAACATTGTATAATATTACTATATAATTATATAAGGCTTGATTAATTTTAAATATATTGAAATGGTACAAAGTGAGGATATATATATATATATATATATATATATATATATATATATATATATATATAATGATTAACAAAATCAAATAGATAAATTTAATATAGCCAATACTCTGATGATGATGATCAAAATAATATTAGCAGTGAAAGTTAAGTATAATGTCTTCAAAAATTATTTTAAAATTCTTTTTCTAATTCAATTTAACATTAAACTTTAGGCACCAAACTTTCTAAATAGAAAGTTTTTTTCTGGATATATTAATATAGCTAATCATCATCATTTAATTGCATTTCTATTATTCCTCCATCTATGCATTGGAATGTATAGCTTTTGTGAGTTAGTGGTATATTAATGGCATATGTTTACAATAAATAAATATGTTTATAATAAATATGTTTACAATAAATAAATAAAATACAAACCCATTGCTTATACATTCACAACTACCACAATATAAAGAATGTGAATTGCATAAACATAAACATTATAGTTAAGGCTCTTTAGTTAAATATAATGAAAGCTCTTACCACCTAATAAAGTGTTTCAAATCATGGTTTCTGTAGAAAATGTAAGCTTATTGTACAGATGCACACATCTTTAATGATAGTCTTTATCCATCCAGTCCTGATTGTGATTAGTTTCTTTGAGTATCAGTGATGGTAGATAATGTAAATGAGCTTCACTAAAAAAGATATATGATAGTTTTTACATCAAAGTCCACTTTTTTCATTACAACATACTTTCCTTCTTTAAAGCAGACAATATTTCATTCCATGTAACTTCAACATTTATACCTAAATATAACTGAACAATTCCAGATCTTTTGACTTTGCAGGTGCTGAAAAAAGCTTTTTATGTATAAAATTATTATTTGATTGTATAGCTGTTGTAAAGAATTATTATTATTTTCTGATTATTATTAAGGTAAATAGTTTAGTTAATATTGAAGTGGATGTACTATCGGGTATTACCTTGAAATAGTCAGCCAGATACAGCTATCTGAAGCATAATTACCTGGAGCTATTGTGAGAATATTTATTTTGACCACTAGATTTTTCTTTTAATAACTACTTCTCAATCAGCATTTCCCTTCTCTTCAGAGGATCAATATGTATTGTTTTTTCTCTGAATTGAGACTAGACTACTAATCATTTTTAGATCTATTTATATTTTTGGTCTTCACAGCATGTTTTTAACACTTAACCCATAATTAAGTCTGTATTAATTTATATCAGAATGTTTTTAAACAACATTTTTATACAGATCTAATTACCAGATTTTTTTTCACATGTTTTTTCATGAATACTTTATATATTTATTTAATTATTTTATAAATAATTATGAAATAGTTAAGAAAGAAAAATAAAATTATGACCAAACTTTGAAGTGCCTTCTCTAATTTTATCAATTTTAAATATTTATAATTTTTATTTATGCATTCAGATTTGCCATTTAATTTACTACAAGAAAATGACAAATTATTTCTTTAAATCTATTTCAGAAGGCAAATCTGAATGACCACAAAACACACTACATTTTCATAAACTATGCAATTCAGATTCATTTGTGTGCACTAAAAATTAAAAAATTATTCAACTTTTTTTTATATTACACAAAATATCCTTTTTATTGTTTTCAATTTTCATTAATATATTTCTTTATCAAATATTTCATAACATTCAAAAAATCTATAGACTAATTTTCTTTTAATTTTTTTTAATCTGTATAGTTAAATTGTGCGTATATTATGACCACTGTGTATACATACACCCACTGTAGTCTATAAATTTACTAATCAATATTATGATCTTTATTAAGCTCTCTTTACTATTCTCTTGATCAAGCAATTCTGTAATGCAATTAATTCAAACAGTAATTGAATCTGCACTATTACAAAATATATAATCCATTATACATTTTTGAAACATGATGAAAAATATTAGATGCAGTTCATACAAGCACTCTTCAATTGGCCTAATTTGCACTCACTTAAATATGAAATATGTCTTCATTATTTGTTCAGTAGTCATCAATACCAAATAATTGCTCTTTCATTTTAAAAGGGCAACCTTCTACACACTTCAAATAAAAACATGAATTGTAATAATTTATTAAATTAGAAATAATCCATAGTTCAGATATACATTTTAAACTACAGTTAGAGATGAATATATCTGTTTTTTAATTAAATATGGGTACATTGAATAACTCTTCATTTTTTTCATATATAATATTTTTTTAGATATACTTAAAACTTCCCTTCCACTATAAGCTTTTGACTAATTGAAGAGTTGTAGTTGAACAGGAAATGTACTTTTGAGGATCATTTATCTTTTTTAGAAGACTTTATTCACAATGTTTTAAATACATGATATGGAATGGAAGTTTTACATTTATCTAAAAACAATATTGCACATGGAAAAAGAGAGAATATAGTTGAGCTATATTATGTGGTTATGTTTAATTTAAAAAGAGAAATATTAAACTTTAATTTGTGGATTAATGTTTATATTTAGACTAGGAGTAATTTCTAGTTTAAAAAGTGATTAGTAATAGTGTATTTATCTGAAATGATTGGAAGAAATGTCAAGACTTGCAAATCAAAATAGAATAATTAAAGAAAATTGATTAAAACATTAAAATTATCTAAATCATCATTAGAACTATAATTTGAAAAAAAAAATGATACGCAATTGTCCTTTTTAGCATAGATCTACATTAAACTTTTTCTCATTAAATATAATAAAGCTTAATCTCATGCAGAAGATTATTTGGATCAATGTAGAAAAATGCTTCAAATATTAAAAAATATTTTCTAGATTAAAATAGTACAAGTTTCATTATAGTTTGTTTGAAAAGAATATTGCTTTCAAAACTTACATACACTGGGACATTATACACAACAAAAATGATTTGTTATTTATAACACAAAATTTTAAAATGATCAAATAACAAACCCAAATGATTTTTTAAATATATATATATCTAAAAAGTGATATGTAAAAATTTAGCCTATAAAATTGAAATTTATTTTTATTATATTTGGTTTTAGAAATTTATTTTGCTGTTTTTCTTTTTTATTAAATTAAAAATAAAGAAGTCAACCGTTGGTGGCCTAGTGGTTAGGATAGCTGTCTCCCAAGCAGCTGGCACGGATTCGCTTCCCGGTCAACGCACTTGACATATGAAAAAAAATAAAAAAATAAAGAAGCACTTAACAGAGGAGTTGAATTGTTCTTGCATTAACTGAGTAAAATATTTTAAATAGCAAAGATTATATTATATACAATATAATAAATTGCAATAAATGCTGCATTTTAGTTTACTAAATAAACTTTGTCTTATATATACATAATATGTTTCACATTACAAATATCTAATTTATTCAAAAAAAAAATTTGTTATTGAAGAAATTTTTAGCTCTCTAGAAATTAAGCTTTCAATTGTTCTACAAATATATATTTATGTCATAATTTTTTTTTTTTCCACCTGATTGAAAAGATTTTCAGATAAATTGTAGAGTGAACTGGTATTAATATCATGGCTGGAAAAGTTGTTCCATAAAGTATTTACATCATAGATTATATATGATATATTCTCTGATGAAATATAGATTGAGTAATTAGGCCTTAACCAAGAAATAGCACTTGTTTATTGTTGATAGAAGTAGGAATTGCTTTAAATATTCTTAACATGACTTATTTAAAATATCAATATTCAGGGATATATTTGAATTTTGTTTGAAGAAAAAATATTTTTAATAGATAAAATTGTAATAGTATGGTTGACAGCTCAAAATTCTGTCTTCTAAAAATATTAAAAATATTAAGAATATAAAATTTTAATTTAGAAAAAGCAGAAATAACATTAATTCCTTAAGCTTCTTTTAAGTATATTAGTCCAAGTCTTCATAGTAAAATCGAAAAAAAGATTTTTGTTAAGACAAATACCAATAAAAATAATTAAATTCAAATGTTGACAAAGTAAAGTATAATAATGTTATTAAACAAGCACATATACATATAGATAAAGGATAACAGAAAAAAAAACTTTAAAAAGTTCATTATAAATAGGTCTTGGATTAACGCAAAAACTTCCTAAAAAAAAGCATTTTAAAAAATACTACTTTTTAACAACTTCAGGGTGGTAATTTTAATATTTTACTTACTTGCTTTATCCCTAGTTAGGCATTAATAGTTGAATGGCTATCTGGATTGGTTATATGCTGACTATTTAAAGGAAATAGCCTAAACTTGTTGAAAACTGAGAAAATTTTTAATTTTTACCCAAACTAGATTTAAATCTCAGATTGTAGTCATACCAAATAAAAGAGATTTATATATATAAATAAATCTCTTTTATTTGATATATATATATATAATATTACTTATATAAACATATATATATATATATATATATATAAATTACTTATTAAACAATGAAGATTACATATATATGATCTGTCATGTTTATTAAATGGTTGACTTTTTTTTTATTTTGGTTAATGAGAAAATAAATAAAATGTCTTTAATTTCAAAAAAGTATTTTATAAGTAAACAGTTTACACTTTGTGGCTAATTGTTCTAAATCAAAATATATAAAATGCGCTAACAAGCACACAAAGCTAAAAACAAATAAAGAAAAATATATATTATTTTTATTTTAATATATATATATTTAATCAAATGGTTAAGCACTTTCAAGGGTCAAAGCCCTCATTTTCATAGCCATTTTGTAAAAATATAAATTGATTAGGAGCGATGTAAATTTATGCAAATAAAATAATTATGCATTCCATTTCTTGGATATTTTATAGCAAGAGTCTTTTCTATTTATGGCATCGCCATCTCTAGAGATAAAGTAAGCCTCTTTTATCTTCCTTTTAAGATCGTGTCACTCTCTGCAAACCACTCCTGGATTTCCAAGTTGGCAATCATGACCAGCTGAAGTGCAGTGCTGTGCAAAAACTGAACTATACGCAATGTCCACAAAACTAATCAATAACACCAAGGACAGCCTACCATCCTTGCTGACACCTCAGGTGGTCTATAATATTGCATGTCCTAAAAATATTGTAAATCATCATATTATGGTGAGACCAGAGCCTCTCTGTCCACTAGGCTATCCCAACACACTTACTCCTACAATAAAGCACTGATGGACACTGCTTATAGTTCAGTTTTTGCACAGCACCAAACTTCAGCTGGTCATGATTGCCAACCTAGAAATCCAGTAGTGGTTTGCAGAGAGCGACATGATCTTAAAAGGAAGATAAAAGAGGCTTACTTTATCTCTAGAGATGATGATGCCATAAATAGAAAAGACTCTTGCTATAAAATATCCAAGAAATGGAATGTGTAATCATTTCATTTGCATAAATTTACATCGCTCCTAATCAATTTCTTATATTTTTATAAAATGGCTATGAATATGAGGGCTTTGACCCTTGAAAGCGCTTAGCCATTTGATTAAATATATATATTAAAATAAAAATAATATGTACTTTTCTTTATTTGTTTTTAGCTTTGTGTGCTTATACGTGTTAGCACATTTTATATATTTTGATTTAAAAGTATTTTATCTAACTTGCTTTCACATTCACATAAAATTAAATGTAAATAGTACAATAATGCTTAAAATTACCTCTATATTGGAAACTTTTCTTTCCAAAGTATGGGATCTTTCTTATCTCAAACAATGTTATCCTTTTTTATTTATATTCTTTTCAGATCTACATATGAGAATATGTCCTTATTGTAAGATTTGTGGTATTAATAAAACACAGTCATTATTGTTAATTCCCTGTGTCATTTGGTCTACTGATGAGTTCTGGACTCAAGATCCATACATTACAGTCCAAAGCTATCACTATCAAAGCTGAAACTTCTTATGAAAACCAGTTGATATTTTTTATTTTAATATGTTAAACAACTTTGAAATCTGAATTTTTGTTCTGAAAACTTTTATTTTAATATTAAACTATTTTGGGATTTTTTCCCATTGATTCGTATTTTACATTAAATGGAATCTGAAAAGTTTGTGAAATCAAAAACTATATTTCAGTGTGTGGACAAATGGACTTTTTAAATTTTTTAAGAAGAGAACCTTGGTTTAAGAAGCCTTTCCTAACCAAGCCTTGTCATCTAATTTTATCATAAGCAATAAAAGGTTTTGGGTTGTTCTAGTCATAGTTTTACATTTTTTACAAACAATTTTTATTATTAAAAGAAATTAAATGTTTGCCTTTTGTCATATTTTCTACTTTTTGACTCATTGGTATTATTTGTGGTTCCTTTGGAATTCGAAAAATTCAATTATTTTATTACATCTTGATTTTATAGTACAAAACACTTTCACTTTGAAATATCATTTATTCTGTCTTAAAATTTCTTTTTAAATAAATAATAAAAAACAACAATTTTATTACATCCTGGATTAAATATTTTTTTATTCTGATTATTGTAATTTATAGATAATAAATTCAAAATTAGTGGATTGAAGCCTGTCCATTAAAGTATGAGGTTTGGCTATCAATATATATCTGAGCACTATAGCATATATGTGTAGAGATGGCAATCTGGACCAACTGATGATTGCTGGTTTAGCATGAAATACATATATTGGTGATTATTTATCTTTTCAACATATATGTGTTTGAGTGCATCAGTGTTATAAGATAGTGTGGAGAGTGGTGGGTCATGTGAAAGTATGTGCTCATATACTCTCAATAATTTAAGTAATAAGAAAACAGCTATTATAAGTGTACTCTTCATTGTTTAGAGATTTAACATAAAAAACTTTAGTTACAGAAGCTAACCACTACTAGACATTATTATATCTACTCAAAAGAATCTTCTCCATTCTTAAACCACAAATATTAATAATCCAATTTTTTGTTCCTTTTTTATTAAGTTGTTTTTAGGGATATGATAGTTTTTAATGTTAGCATTACTTAAATGCATATTCCTGACTTTTTACATAGATTACTCTTTATAATTTTCTACCTACTTTCCATATATTTACTTTCAGAAAGAATTATTGCAATTATTTTATAACATGACTTGAGATTTGATTAATTTTTACTTTTATAAGAATAATAATTACTCGAATTTTTACATGTTTATTGAATTGCAAATATTTTCAATATTTTGTATTTTATAAATTAAGAATATGAATTTCTAACTAAATAGTTATTATATTTTTAATCGTCTCCATCTTTAATTATAGAATATTAATAGTCTTGAATTTTTATTTTATCATTATTTTTTTGCTGGAATTCTAATTCTTTTTTTGTTTTTCAGAATTTTTCAGAATTGAAGAAGCATCATAACTGCGTGATTGATGAGAATATTATTTATAGTTTAATTTTGTTTATAAATTCTGTTCCAAACTCTAAGAGTTACATTTAATATTGATCACATGATTTTGACTTTTTTAATGTAATTGTCTTTATATAAATTTTGATTTTGTGATGATCCAATTTTTTAATAATATAATTATGTTTTTATTTTTGTTGTTTTGCTTTCTATTATTTATATAATCTTATACATTTTTAAATGCAAAATATTGTTGTTGTTTTTTTCAAATCAAAATAATATATAAACAGACATTATAAAGTATTCACATATTTATATATAAGGGATTGTTATTTTATTTGAAGAAGTAACTTTTCATAAAAAGAAAATAAAAAAGGAATTTAAACTTTATACTAAAGCTTTTTCAAAAACAAAATTGCTTTTTAATAATTTTTCTATATTTTTGTTTTTAATTTATCATTTGTCAAATTCTCTGACATATTTTTTAAGCTGAGTATCAGTTTAAAAAGAATTTACTACATATTTAGTAAAAAATTAAAATAAATAATTTGAAAATTAATGTTTAAAAGATTTTTAAAGTTTAAATTTAAAAAATACTTTAAACTAAATACAAATAAATTGTAATATTTTTAATTTGAAATAATCAGATAATTTGTAGTATTGTTATAAAAAAACAGTATAGAGTCACTTTGATGAGTGAGATGATGAGACACCTACTTCAGTTGCTGAATTACAATAGGAGTCAAAATGAGACACATTTCAAAATATATTTTCTTATTAAATTAGAAAAAAAAAACTAACTAGAATTTTAAAAATAGATTTGGAACCATTTTAAATAAAAAAGAATAATTATTATCTTTAATCAAAAATTGTTCAATTCTTTAAATAAACTTTTCATTCATGTTAAAATTATTCTGAATAATAATAATTGTAGGAGAAAGAAAAAAGAGCTATAATTTAAAAATAAAATTTATATGTCCTTTTATATATAATACTTTGTAAAGTTTGTAATATATATATGATGTCAAGACAAACAATGAAACACCAAAAAATGTTTATTATATTAAATAATATATTTACTGATATATAATCTTTTAATGTTATTTATTCTTGTAATAAAACATAACTAATGTATAAACTTAATAAAATAATAATATTAGTAATAATAATAAAAGTTTATGAAATTATACTTTTTTGCTAATTTGTTTTCAGTTTTTTAAAAAATTATTTTCTATATTTTGAATTTTTAAAGTAAAATCCCTCAGATACAATTATTATCTAAAATTATATTTTTAGTAAACAGAGACAAATATTATGCATTGCTGTTAAGAATTTCATAATTAAACTGATCCATTTCAAAAGTTGGATTTGACAAAAACTTCAATCTAGCTGGTAACATAAGATAAGTCATTGTAATATATATATATGTGTGTGTTAAGCTATATATTCTGATCTATTTAATGTATTTCTATCAGTAAAAAGTCAAAATAAATAAATAATGAAAATATAAAATAAATTAGATTTATTTGAAAAAAAAAAAAGATTATTTTTAAGTATTGTTATTTTTAAACACATAATAATAAAAATCTATTAAGACAGAATAGATATGTAATTATCCAAAGAGAAATAAAACTGTTACAGATATAATTGAAAGATAAAAAACAAAATTAAAAATTCTAGATTTGAAGAATAATAAAATTAGTCATTGTTTAAAAATTTTTATGAGAATCTTATTAATAGAAGTTTGCAATAAAAATGATTTTTTAAACATTTGTATTGTTTATTTTATATATATAATAAGTGCAGATGCCAAAATTAATTATCCAAGCACTAATTGATTAGTATAATATATTAAGAATAAATAAACAAACCATATAAAATAAATAAAGGTAAAATAATAGAAAGACAATAAAGATAATTAAAAAGATATTCGCCAATTTTATGAGAGTTAGTTAACAAGAAGGCCAAAATTCAGTACAGAGTTTATTATAAGGTGAAAAGTATAAGCAGTAAATGAAACAGATCGTTTTAAAAAGAGAAAACAAATATACATTGACGAATCTATTTTCTATTCAATTAATTTGTATAAGAAATTACAAAAATATTTATTGTAAAATATATATACTACATACATATTTATGTGTATACTTATTTTTTTCTTTTCAATAATTTTTTTTTCTAAAAAGCTAATAGTAGATAAATATTTCATTATTTATTTTGTTTTAAAAGTTTTAAAAAACAAGTATTAATAAATTCAGATCTTTTTTATTTCTTATTCATTTTAAAAATGGCAAAAGAGGGCGTTCTAGTTATCAAAAATTAATTGTTAAATTATTCATTTGTTATACATGTATTTGAAAAAAATCTTGTTCTATTAATAATAAAGATTGTAAGGAAAGGCATAATTTTTAATATAATTGGAGGATATACAATATAAAGAATGAAAAAAAAAGTAAATTGACATAATTTTAACTTACCTTGAAAGAAGTTATGAAAAGTATTTATTAAACAAGTTTAATTATTAAAATAAGATTACTCTGTGATTAATCAGTAAAAACAAAACCAGTATAATTTGTTTTAAATTGATAAGTAAAACTAATTATTTTTGTTTCTTATAAAAAAAAGAAATGGACAATATATAATAGCCCAGTATATAAATGTAAAAACTTCTATTTGTTTATTTACTATGTATTTTTTAAAAGTAACTAAGTATTTATAAATATATAAATGAAATCTGAAAAATTTTAATCAGAGGGTAGATTATTTAATAGCTTTATTAAGTTCTACAATTCTGTCATTATATGCTTACATTGGACAAGCACTAGTGAAGCATTTCATGGACAATGTTTGTTCATACCATGTAAGTAAAAGGTTGTGAAATTCCATTGTTAAAATAAATAAGCATAACCTTTATGAACCGTCCAGAATTTATTGATATAAATACAATGTGATATCTACTTAAGAACTTGCAAGAAGCCTAACTTTATACCATGATTTTTAGTTATTAGAAAAACTTTTGAATGAAAATCCAGAAAGAAAAATTTGATTTTATAAATATCAGATGATGAAACTATATTAAATTAATAGTAAACTGAACTATGTAATAAATTTTTATACATTTTCTACAAGGCAATTTGTTTTCTGGTGTTTGGTCAAGAAATACATAAAAGAATGAAGTCACTGTAAGTTATTATGAATCTTTCAATTATAATTCTAATAATAAATTTAATTGTATATCTGGAAGGTTAATATTTAGCCATGTTAATTACAAGAAAGCTGTTTTAGGAGATTTTTATTACATTCCCAAGTAATGTCAATTAGCTCATTTCAAAATAATATCTTATACCCTAATATTTGACAGATGAAAAGGTTAAATTAGGCTATTGTCTAAGATTATATTTAAATAGTATGAGGTAGAACCATACATTTCTACCGATTTTGATGCAATCTGCCCTGAGATGAGAAATGCACAGAAACAAAAAAATATATAAAAATATCCCTGTATTGCAATAATTATTTACTCTTTTACTAAGTTTAAAGGTGGGAAGAAATCAATCTCTATTTTGAATGAAAGTAGTGCAATGAAAAATTCTGAAATGTCAATACAGGCATGGAGACTTGGTCAATTGATACCTCTATCATACCTAATAAGTAAAAATCATTCATGAATTTCATATTTTCAGTAAAAAAGATAGTCTGAATTTCTGAATATCTAAAAATAAAATATTTTTGAATATATCTATCTTTAAAAAAATCTTTCTTTATGCATTATTAGTTTTGATTATTCAGGCAAATTGTGTAATAATTTTAAGAAATACACTTTGAAAAAACTGCAAATGCATTATGTATAATTACATCATTAACTTGAGTAAAATATAAACAGTTGTTAATACACCCAGTTTTTTATTCATTTCATTGAAACAAGATTTGAAATAAATTACATTAATCCTCTACTACAGCAAACTTTCTATAATAAATCACAATTCCCATCAACTAATTTAATGATTTAAATCTTTTTCATCAAAAATCATTTATTTTGAACTACACCAAAAGCATTTGTGAATTCATTTTTTAATTAATATATTTATCAAGATTCCACATCCTTTCTAATAAACTCCACACACATTCTTATGGCAATATGTCTTTTTGAATATTTCTATGATAAACAAAAGATACTGGTTTGATCATAGTACATACATTTTTAACAAAATTAAACTGATCATATGCTATTTTATTATAATCAATTTTTTTAAATGATATACTAAAGTTTGTTTTATCAAATCCTGCTAGATTGAACAAATTGTACAGTGAACTCCTTTTCTTACTAGATAGATTTATAGAATGAGTGTTTCAGAGCCTTCCACTTTGAGTTGATTATCATTTATTTTTGTGATGTTTTATAAGTCTTAATTGTCAATTTAGTTTACTTATATGTTTATTAGTATTTTTAGCAGAGAAAATCTCATACCCTTTTTTGTAAAATGATTTTGCAATGTATATGTAGTGACTTTAGACTCGGCAGGAAAACAGAGCTAAAAAACTGATTAATGTAGATGTGAAGAAAAATTTCTAAGATATGGAATTGCTAAATCCATAATACATGATTTATTGTGATTTATTAGGATAAATTTAATTACACTTTTTATTTAATGCTTTCATAAGTTTGATTTTAGCTTTAATCACAATGAACTATAAAAACAGAATTAAAAATTTAATTCATATTTGATTATTTGATTTCCAAATGAGAAAGCAGAAGTTTTGATCTTAGAATGCTTAAATCACTGATTGATATAATATCTCTTGGATGCAGTAATTATAATACCAATGGTCTCATTGGTTTTCTCATAATAGAATGACTTTTAGATATGAGAGTTAGTGATAAATCAAAAACAATATTGAAGCAAGTGCACATCCATGTTTAATGCCAATTTTCATTTTAAATGTCTAAGATTTTTCAATTAATTAAGTCAATGCCTTGACCAAATCAATAAAAACAATACACAAATTCTTCTTTTGTTTCTAACATTTTCCTTTTCTTTGTTTGATAGCAATGCCATGCATAGAATTTTTTGATTCTCCAAAATCACATTGACTAATGATTTATCTAGAATTGAAGGCCCTCTATTCAACAAAATCCTTGAAAATAACTTCACTATAATCAACAAAAATTATGTTCTATAATAATTATTGCATTCTAGTCTATTCTTTTATTTTTCAAAATTGGAATGATAGAAACATTCTTAAAATTCAGGTGGCATAAATTTATAAGATTATCTATTTTGCTTCAATATTGTTTTTGATTTTTATGACAGTAATCTTTGAAACTATTTATAAGGGATTAATGAATCAGGAATTAATATACAATATAGATTTGATAATTTATAATATTAAGTGTAATAATGTTCAAGGATAAATGGGTTTGCAAAATCTTTAAAAATCAGCCAAAACTTAGTTACTCCCAATATCAATAACAATCAACAGTTTGAAATTGTTTTTTGTTATTGAAATTAGGATTGTCTAAGTGTTGAATTATTTTTAATGATAATTTATAACATGTATCAATAAAAAGCAAAATGGGAATTTTATAAACTTAGATTTTTGAATTACAATATGTTGAAGATTGTTCTATTTTAGTTATTTCAAAAGATGATTTATAGATTATACTTAATGTTTTGAATAAGACATTGATTTAATGATTAATATTCAAAAAGTCATGTTCTTTGTCAATCATTGATGGATGAAAAATCCTAAGAAACTTTTAGTTTGTCTGGTTGTCAACTTGATTATACAAACCAATTTAAATATTTTGATATTTTTATAGATTAAAAAGTCAACTTAGATGTTCAGATGAAGCACAAACTCTAATGTGCTTCTGCTTTTAAAAAGTTAAAGTAATTTTATGACAAGGCAATAACTACTACAATGAAATTAACATTACACAGAGCTGCTACTTTGCCTAATTATTGTATGAAAATAAAACTTGGATATTATCATGAGAGCATTAGAAAAGTTTTATTTAAAGATAATTCGTAAAATGTAAAATTTTTACATCATAATATCACACAATATGTTCTTCAACTTTTTGGATATGAAACTATAGTGTCCACTACCATAAAATCACATTTTCATTGGATTGGGTATTGGAAATAAATGAACAATACAGGACTTCCTAAAGAGGTTTTATGGGGAACTTAAAAATGGTTTTTATGCAATATTGACATTTTATTGGAGACATATAAAAGATAATAAAATGTGTTGGAGATCTACAGTTATGCATAATGTTGAAATATTTTAGAAAGAAACATTTTCAATTAAAAGACAGCATCACAAAATATTGTAGAAACAGAAAAAATGGAACAGCAGGTTCTATATGCAATATATTTGTGGTTTTAGATTGGTTTATATGATCATTGCCAAACTCATCTTAGGGGTATCATTATTTGTTTTTGTTTTGTATTTTTATTTTTTTCTCATGGAATTGGAATGATCAAATTCTTTGTATGTGACTACTTCTGATAATAACAAAGTTAAGTGGGTTTTTTTTAGGTTTGTAATAGTTTTTGCTAAAGCAGAACTATCAAATTTACACATACAGCAGTATGTTAAAAATTTAAATACTTATTGGTAATTAATATTATATATGTTTTTATATTTATATATCTCATTTTATATTACAATATTTATGTTTAAATGATTATGTTGAATATTAACTTTGCTCTAGGCTGATGATGTGGAGCAGATACACCCATGTATATGCATTTTAATGTACTCTGGAATGAAAGGACTATATAATGACATTTTTAGACTCAATTATAGTAGTGTCTATTATAACAAATTAATCAATCCCAAAAATCTGTTTGTTGTAAGTTGCAGTAAAATACATATATTTAGTATTAATCAGTTCCAGATCAATAATCTGGAATGAAGTCACCATCTTAAGCAACCATTTAAATGGAACAACATAATATAAAATTAAAAATATAAATGAACATACTCATAAAAATAATTGTTTTACTTACTGTATAGTTCAATTTTAGCAAAAACTAAAATCGTATTTTTAAAAACTTAAGCAAAAGTCTTTAAAACTTTATTTGAAAGATGTTATCATCTGCAATTTACTTTTCATTAATCTACATCAGAAACTTTCTATTTTGTCTGTGATATAATATAAAATGGTCAAACTGGAAATTCTTTACTGACTGACAATTTTCTACTTCATTCTTAATTTTTAAAATAATGTAAATCATTAATTTAACATATATTGAGAACTGAAATTTCCAACCATTTTACTAATTTCTCATTTAGAAATGATCTTTTTTTCATTTTAATATTAATCAATTTTTTGACTGTTTTTATTTATTCATTCATTTTTCAATTAATATTTAAACAGTGATTGTTCTGTTATGTGGAATAAAATTTAATAGTATGTGCACATTGAAGAATGTTTTAAAAAATGTGTGCAATAATTTATTGCTAGAGATAAAAATGGATAAGCCAGTTAAATTTATAAGTAATGATGGTGTATTCTGTCATTCTAGTGTTCCATGTGTCCATCTGCATTTGTTGTACATTTTAATCTATTAAAAGTGTATGTTGTACAATTTATAGGTTCTATAAGCCTATATTGTTAAAAATCTTATTGCACATTTATTGTTGAAAGCCCCGTGCTATATAAACAAAGTTTTTTCAGGAATAAGATTGTTCATTTTTATTTTGCATTGCAAATAATAGTTAATCTGTGTTTTATTTTATACGATTTTAAAAACACTTATTACAATATTTTGTTGAATAAGTCGTATCTATGAAGAACATCTAATTGTATTTATTATGTTTATATATATATTATTTAAAAGCCAGTTAATACTTAGACAATTCATCAATAACAATAAAAAATTTCAAACTGTTGTCAAGGCAACCTTCTTGATAACAGTTTAAAATTGTTGACTGTTATTGATATTGAGATTGTCTAAGTGTTGACTGGTTTTTAATGATTACATGAAAACTTGTTTAACCTTGAGTATTATTATACTTATATATATATATATATATATATATATATATATATATATATATATATATATATATATATTGTAACCATACATTTTAACCCTTTGGGTTAGATATATATTTTGATACTTTAAATTTTTTTTTTAATTATATAAGATTGTAAGTAAATTTCTTTATCAGTGCTATCATAATAAAATCTCAAATTATATATTTCAATATTATAAATTAAAGTAATTCATTTATCCCAATTAGTTAGCAGTATTCAAAAAATTATCTTAAATTGTTTAATATTTACTTGAAAAAATAAAATTAATATTTCAAATAAAGAAGAGTTAATCTATGCTTTAAATAGATTTAATAGATCAAGTTGTTTTATGCTGTCTGAAATGATTTGTTAACTTTATTAGACAATTTAGTTGTTGATGTTTTAAAAAATAAATGATGTTAAAGTAACAGATATAATTTATTAAATATCAATTAAATGAACATATTTGGAAGTAGCATTTTAAAATAGTAAATATAACTGTCTGAGATTAGTTTTAATTTTTAATTGATTTTAAATGTCAGTTAATAGCTAATTTATTTTCATTGTGTTAAAAAATTGTTATATTAATTCTTCAACCGTCTCTTACGAGGCTCCTCGTCGACATCTGATATCACTCTAACTCTGCTAGTTCTTATGCTAGAATATTCGTTTGATAGGTATTGATTAGGTTTTTAAAAGTTCTGTAAGATGGTGCCCACTTCCGAATTATTTTACAAGTAAAAAAATCAAAAAAAAACGCATTTAAACCTAAACAAAGAAAGAACATTATCAGTGATTGGTTATCAGTGAGTTCTCAGCCAAAAAAGACATTCTGATTGGCTGGAAAGAACAAAGAAACTGCCTGATCAAAGAAAATAAAGAAATACACTGAGATTTTCATTTTGAATGCAATTTTAAGTATTAAAAATATATAATTTGAGAAATTAAACTAGTTTTTTAAAAAATATACTAAAAAAACAAAATTATTTTTGAAAAATATTGAAGATTTTAGTAAAAATATTTAAGATTTAGCAAAAAGAAATCTTTACTTTTCCAGAACATAACATTGAAAAAAAGCGTTTGCGTCACCACTTTTTTGTTTAGACATTCACTTTATATTTGCCAAAATTGAATATATTTTATAATAAATAAATAACAATTTATTTTCGAAAGAACTTTTGTTCTCTTTCAATACCCTGAAAAATTAGTAATATACTTTTTATAAACGTATCTGAGTTGAATTTAATATTATAGGCAAATATGTTTTAACAATAGGCTTTGTCTTCAGTTTGTGAGTTGACCAATTAAAAGATTTGATTTTTACCTCATACAACCAATAATATAATTAGCGGTTTAAGGATTAATGTACAAATGTGTGTGGAATGTTGAGCATGCATATGAAATATTGAAAGCTAAAAAAACCTATTAAAAGTAATAAGTTTATTTTAAAAATTCAGTGCAATTAATCAAACCTTTTAAATAGTGCAAGAGAAAGTGAAAAAAAAAGTTTTTGAATAAGAAAAGTTTAGTTGAAAAATCAGTTAATAATTTTATTAAATAACTTATTTGATAATTATTTAGAGTTAATAAAAATTGTTAATTAATAAGTTTATTTATTGTCTAGATGTCACATGACTAAATTGTCTGGATTTAAAGTACAAAGTTCAAGGTCAGATCAATTAAAAGTCAATAATGACTTAATTGAAAATTTATAATGCAGAATTGTAACTAATTGTTTCAAAAAAGAGTCAATGCAGTATTGTTTTTGGTGCATAGGTGGAGATAAAAGAATATGCAGACACACTTAACAATTTAAACATTTCTACTTCTTCATTCTTCACTTCAATTAAAATTTTAATTTTATTTCAGTTTTGAAATAAATTGTTTGATTTTTATTTGACTATTTATTTTAAGTCAATATTAACGTTTAAAGTTTTATTGTCTATCATCTTCATGAAAGAATAAAGAACTAATAAGTTATCCATGCAATATTTCACCTAAAATCATAGATACAACTGAATCATTAAACAACAAGTCTAAAACATACTAATGAAAATTCTAATATTTTCTTAAAGAAGCCAAAAAATAGTCATGTATGAAAAAGTATTGATTTCACTCTATAGCATTAAATTCTGAACTTTGCTACAAGACTATCTCCTGCATGGTTTAAATTAACTTTTAATTAGTTACAAATACAAACTCAGATATAGAATGATGATTTTCTATAAAATTATTATGCTTATAAAAAAGAAGCATTGACAAATATTTAAAATTATTTTATAAAACTATAATAAAAGACAAATTTATGAAAAATACATTTTAATTATCATAATAAAGAAACTATATCTAGATTATTTTATATTAAAACAAATAATATAATTATTCATTTCAAGTTTACTTATTTTGCTTTTAAATTTCTGACTGTTTCAAGTATATTATGATTATATTTTTAAAAAAGTAATTATAATTTAAGTTTACCACACTTGACTTGTAATAATAAAATTTTATAAAAGCAATTTTAGATAAAGAATTATCATTGTTCATTGCTGCTCTGATTTTTATTGCTATTAAAAAAATGTATTTTGAAAGAAACTTTTTGCCATTAAAATCATTTTCCATCAGGTCCCATTATTTTATGTGTGGAATTATTGCAAACTTTTCTTCAAAATATTTCTACATATATGTGTGTCTGTTCTATCTTATTAAAGCACAATGTGCTCATATATCACTTGAGAACAAAAAGAAGAAAAAAAATAATATTCGCAATACAATGAAAATGAACTATTTAATTTCTAAAATGGTATTATAGTTATCATGTATATTTTTTTTGTATATTTTAGAATTATTATAACCATCGCTTATAGATATTATATTATGATTATTATTAGTTCTATTGTAAATATGTTTGTATGAATGGTGTTCCAGAAGTGGAATTTGTAAAATATACAGTAGAAGGTTTTATTTTATATGCTGTTTTCATTATTCTGGAACTTTTTTTCTGGCTGAATGATTGTACTCAGAGATATATCAGCTTTTTTATATATTTATGAAAGTATTATATGAATGAAAGTGTTATAAATTTCAGGATGTAATTTTGAGTCTCTGATAAATTTTCAGGATGTGTATGAGAATTTTAAATAGTTTATAGATAAAGGATTGTTACCATTATACATTAAAAGGGTTTGTTAGTATATATATAATCTTCAACTGAGTGAATGAATTATGTGACTTTATGTATGTGCATGCAAGATGAACAAATTATTCATATGTTTATTACTTTTATTAGCTTCATGCCTTTTATTATTAGTAGTATTTTGAGGCAATTTTAAGTGGATGTTATATTGCTTTGATGCTTATTTAGCCACTCCATAAAAAAGAGTGTGGCTCATTCATTCATTGACACTGCCTGTGCATAGTACTGAGTGTTTGTTCATATTTTTGCTATCTTATATTTCCCTTGTGCATTATGTCTAGAATTTTAATGTTTAGAATATATTTTGGTGTATATCTATGGCCATGATCAGTCTTACAATTTATTATTAGCACCACTATAATTATTTTTAACTTTAAATATGTGATTAGTATCAAGGATCATTATTTCCTCACCTTAATATGGGTACTTTTCATGGCATAAGTGTTTTATATTGCATAATAATTGTTGTGATTGTATTAATATTTATTAAGCATCTCTACACTGATTTTTTAAATACTATTTTTAATTAAGTAAAGTATATCATATTGCCTAGTAGCCTGGAAAAAAGCATAGAGGTATATTGTTTTATGTTATGGGTACTGGATTTGTAAATAAAGATTGTACTTTGTGAATAAGAGAACTATTGGGTAGTAAATGTCACATATAATAAACTTGTAGAAATAGTTTTTAAGAAAGATACACCAATGTCATAGTTAGTATCTGTAAAATATAGATAGTAAATTAAAAATAATAATTATTGTAAATAAATATTTTTATTATATAAATTATTATATGTTGTAAATGAATATTTTATTATTAAATATGTTTTTATCTCATTACCATTATAATATCATTGTATAAGCACATTTATTTATTCCAAAATCTACTTTAATAAGATTTACATTAATAAATATTTTATGTTTCAATGGTAAGCTTTATTTGTCTTAAAGGGTTATAAGAGTTTACATAGCTTGGATTGCTGTGTTTATATGGGCAATCCATAGTTGTAGGTTTACATATATAAAAATGGATTTATTGATTTACATGAGATTACAAAAAAATTGTCATGCTGTGGATTAGTTACAAGGGTTTTTACTTGGCTAGGATTGCCGTGGTTTCATCAGCAATCAATAGGTGTAGGTTTATGTATGTAAAAGTTTATTTATGCTGTGGATTAGTTAGAATGGTTTTACATATCTTAGATTGCTGTGGTTACATGGGTAGTCTGTAGTTGTAGTTTTACACATGTAAAAGTTGTTTTATTGGTTTACACAAGATTTCATAAATTTTACATGGTCTGGACTACTATATCTACAGATGCAATCCAAGTTTAGTTCTATATGTGGTTGAGTTGTGTAACATAGATGAGAACTAGAAATTTCTGGTGCATTTGAATATATGATTGTTGCAGAGGGGTCAGGTGGTACAGCTATGTTAGAATTGATTGCAATTGTTGAGTTGAACTTTGTGGTAAGCTGGTTGGACTCTGGGTCTGTGTGCTAGAGTTCAGAGCTGAGTAAGGATTTTGATGAAGTTTAAGAATGAGATCCATGTGTAGAGTGTCCTGATATCCAGAAGAGGCTGATGGTACAGCTATGTTCAAACTGGTTGCAACTGTTGAGTTAGAGTATGCAGTTGGTTGGTCTCTGACTTTGGGTCTGGCTGTGTTAGAGTTGGTGGCCAAATAAAGCTTTTCATATGATTTAAGTGTGAGATTCATGGCTAGTGTCCAAGCAAATTCTAGGCAGGTAGTTAGGCTCAACATTGCTATAAGAAGTGACGTTTTTTGAAATTATCTAGTAACTTGATGATAGTTGAAGATTTGAACAGAAAATTGAAAATCAGTTATCAACTGATTGGTAATTGAAAAAAGTATATAGTTGTTTTTTTCTAGCCTAAAGTTTTGACTACTTTATAAGCATAAATAGCCAGGGCTTGTTAACTCAATTGTGAGCAAATGAACTAATTGCTGGGAACTTGAAATCGAATTTTTATTACTAAACAAAGATTAGAGATTGCTACAATAACGTTAAAAATAAACGTATACCTGACTGACCTATTGGACTTTGAAACTCTATGTTGATATTATTGTGGGCAAACACTAGTCATGCAATGGCTTTTTTAAAAAAAATATCGTTAGGTAACTTGATTTAAATTAGAAGTTTGAATAAAAAATGTAATAATCAACTGATTAAAGGTATATTATTATCTTGAATTATAAGATCGTGAATTCTTTTTAAGCATAAAAAAAAAAAAAGCTAGTTGACTTGTTTATTTAGTAAGTGAATTACTTGCAGGAAATTTGTAACAGATTTTTTTTTTTTTCCAAAACAAAAATCTGACTTTGCAATTAATAAAATTAAAAATTGGCTTACGTTTGACTGAACTTTGGATTTTGAAACTCTTTGCTGACAATGTTGCCGGTAAGCATCTGGTCATGTGATTACTTTGTCTCCATATTGTTTTTCAAAATTATCGTTGGGTAATTTGATTTTAATTAAATTTTTGAATGAAAAATGCAATACAAAAGTATTAAACAATTATCAACTCATTGGAAACTGAAAAAGGTATATCAGGATAAAGTTTTTATTCTGCCATGTTTAAACTTTGAGTATCTGTGGAACATGGAAAACTAAAGCATGCTGACTTGGTTGTGAACAAATGGACCTTTGCTGCTGAACTTCTTATTTTAAGAATATATTTCAGTAGTTATGCATGAATTTTGCTTAATAATTATTTAATTATTTTTATCTGTATTCTTAGAAGATACGTGTTATATTATTTGTTTCATTTCAAATGCACTTGTGTAGTTGGCAGAATAAAAGGTGCTTTTACTGCCTTCTACGTTATTTTAATATTCAAATTTGCATTAGAAAATAGAAGATTTATGTGTTTTATGGTCAGTGAAAGTGAAATATTATATTTTGATAATTGTAAAGTATTTAAATGTTTTTTTCAAGGTATCAGTTATATATTATTTAAATATTTGAGTACTCTATTATCATATAATTTCATTTCTACTTTCTTAAAAAAATAAGATTTCAAAAATAAACTAAAATAAGTGTCAAATTTTCCATATTTAGTTTAATAATAATAATCAACATATTTTGTTAAGAAGTTAAACAATTACCATTAACATTTTGTTCCAAATGTATTTTATTCTGAATTTGAACCCATATATTAAGATATCCTAAATTTATAAAAGAACTTATATTTGAGATAAATATGTTTATAAAAGCTGTGATTAAGGTATTTTAAAGTTGTAAAAAAATTATTTTTAAGATAAATACAATATTTTTATAACTTAAGATATTTAAGAGAAAAAAGCCTATATTTGAGATCAAGATATCTTAAGAATTAAGATTAGCTAAAATATTTTGAATTATAAAAAGAATCTTGTATTTTAATAATCATATTTAGCCATACTATTGTCTACAAGATGACTCATACTCTGGGATGGTTTTCAAAATTCACATCATTTGGTGCCTTTGTGCATAACATTTGATTGTTCCACTAGCCTGTGACCTATCTTATAGTTTATATGGTTACAATATATATATATTATTCTGTTATTATATCTATTAATGTAAAAGAAGTACTAAATTTAACTTTAAATATGAATATGGAACTGTAGACTGTCCCAAAAGCGCTTGGCAGTAAAAATTTTAACAATTTATTAATAGCTTCATTAATTGTGTGCAGAGCACATATATATATTACTTTAAATTTAATATAATTTATTGCACGAAGTATACTGTCAATGCATTTACATCATATTCATGGTTAGTCTGATATTTTCAGCAGACTAACCATGAATATTACATGAACGCATTTGGTACAATTAGTTTTATTAAATTTAAACTCTGTCTTAGTATGTCTTTTACATTAATATTCAAATAACCCTCCCAAATATTATGTTGTTTCAGCAACAACTTCTGTCAACAAATATAAAGTCAATCTTTTGCTATAAATAGAAGTTTTTTTAATCAAAAACAATAATTATTATATTATTAGTTTTAATATAAATATGATGTCAATATTAAAAGTGATGTCACTACTGCAATAATAATTCACTTTTTAAAAATACTAATACTAGTTACTATGTATAAAATGAAGTTACTTGCAATAAAAATAATTGAACTCAAAAGTACATTTACTAATTGAGTTTGTTTTTTCAATACTACATTGAAATGTATGCATTTAAGAGTAATCCTTTCCATAGCTTGGGGTAAAATTACTATCCAATACTACTATAATCAGAAAAATTGTGATTCAAACTCAAAAATAAAAATTTTAAAAATACATATAAAATTTTATGCTGTAATATCCATAAAAATTTGAAAATTTGATTTTAATAAAAATTAAGCTACAAAAAGTCTTAAACTTTATCTAAAAAACTCACAAGTGAATTGTGTTATAGTAAATTTCTATTTCAGAGAGATATCTGATGTTTAGGGAAGCTCTATAATAGTTGGCACATATGTATATTATATCTTCCAATGGTATTTCTCAAAACATTTGTATTCATTGATTTAACTATTCATATAATCTTTCTCTAACAATTTTTTTGCTTTTTAAATAAAAACAAATTCTTGTTGCATGCTTTAATTACTGTACTTACTTTTCTAAATATGCTTTTATGGGCTTATTATATATACACAGCAAAATAATTTAAAAATAAAAATATGAGCAAATAATTCACATTTTACTAATAACTTATGAAATAAAATGGTTAGTATATAATGGCATTAATAAGTTTAAATATATTTGTTTATTGTTTATACAATTTAATTTATCATTCTAATTATTAATGTTTAAAAATATAAAAAAATAAATTTTATTTAGTATACTAGTTCAAATATAAAGAGTAAGTGTCTCACATTTGGTAAAGCAATTATGTTGATGTTTTTAGAAGTGAAACCAATACAGTACTTTGAGTTAGACACATTATTAATGCTATACTATATTAAATTAAATTTCAGTGAGATATAAATTTAATACAGTACAGTCTGAATATAAAGTAATTTTTTATCTGGTATTTAATAAAACAGTTATGTTAATATCTAAAGATTAGAGGATTTTATGAATTAATCAAATTAAACTTTGTCTTACAAAATATGATAAATAGGCCTGATGATCTACCAAAGCAGAAACTCTTCTCATTGTGTTTTTTATACAAATGCTACATCAGATCATGATGTTCATTGTATATGATACCATAAAGACATATATTTCTGAAGAATATATTAGAACAAGAATGTTTTGTGATATGATTATAATTCTACATATTCAGGCAGAAGGAAAAGTTATTTATTTGCTGTTGAAATTAGTAAGATTTAATTTAAAATAATATACAAAATGTCAACTTGGCTTGATTAATTTGTGAACTAAGATTGCCACTAATAATGTTTCAGCCTTTTCAGTTAATAATGTTGATTTATTAAAAATATACAGTTGGAGATCAGATGAAAGAAGAATTCTCTGTTTATCAGACTGAATAAAAGGTTATTGATAAATGAAAAGTAAAATGGCATTTGCAAGTTTATTAAAAATAATTCTGTGTAACATATTAGAATGAAAATATTTTGTAATATATGATAAATTGAAAAATATGTATTATTTTTATCTCTTCTAGTTACTGCTAATATACATCTCTCCATATTTCATTGAGTGGCTTGAAGTCTCTGTGCTGCTGTTCTATTAGGTATCCATGTTTCAGATTTATAAGTAAGAACTGGTAACACATTTATTTAAAACCTTCCCTTTCAAACACATAGGGATATTTTCATTTAATATTAAATTATTTCTACCAAAACACTCCAACCAAGTTTAATTTTATGATTATTTTTATCCATTATGGTTCTATCTGTATTAACAATCTGCCCAAGGTATTTGTAGTTGCTAATTTCTTCTAACTAATCATTAGAAAACTTTATTTTTTTTAAAAAAATCCATTGAACATTACTTACATTTATCTTTCACCTGATAACTCTTGTAACATTTCTTGAAGCTTTATATCATTATTTGCAAAAACAACTACATCATCTGTAAAATATATATGACTTGAACAATCTTGATTTACTTTTATTCCCTTAACTACTCATTTTAATCCATAAAATATGTTTTGCAAAACTGCTGTGAAAAGTTTTGGAGATATGAGGTTAGTTATTTTGTTGTATACTCTTATCACAGTTAAAGTCTTTTTAGGATCATTATATAATCTAATTATTGCCATTGCATTTTTAAAATTATTCTTTGGAATATGGCAATATCCTATGTCTATATCTTGAAAGCCAATGCTTTAATCATTAAAGAAATGCTTAAAGAATCAACTGCTGTTTTGTAATCTACAAATCCAAATAGTCCTTTCTATAACTTCTCTAAATAGTTGGATATGATCCACTTTACTAAAACCACTTTTAAATCCAGCTTGTTCTTTTGTTTGACTAAAATTCAAAGTTCACTGTAAAAGAGTTTCAATTATTTTGGTAAAAATTTTATATAGAACTGATATAAGACTGATAGGCCTGTAATTTCTAATTGTTCTTTGTCATCTTTTTAAAATATTAATATTAATACTGCATTATTTCAATCATCTAGTGCATCTTTATCATTTAGACATTTGGCATATAATCTTGCTGAAATTTTGTGGGGGGTTTTTCCTTCTTTTTTTTAAGATGTTGATCATTATCAGGAGCTTTTTCCTTCTTCATAAATTTAATTGCATGGCTCACTTCTTCATTTAAAATACTGGGCAATTCATAAGATATAGTAGTTGTGGGAGATACTTTTTCTTATTCTTTCTTGCTATATAGTGCTTGATAGAATTCTTCTTCACATTTTATGATGCCATTTCTTTTTTAATAATAGTTCTCTCTTTTTTCTTATTGCAGAAATAAGTTTCCTACCAGTACAAGATGTTTATTTATCTTCTTGAGACTTTTATTTTCTCCTACAGCTTTCCTTGCTATTTTACAATTATACTTTCTTGCACCATTTTAAAAATTTGAGATATCCAGTCCTTCGTAATGCATCATTTTTGTATATTTTTATATTCCTTCTTTTCTTCATAAATTATCTTGTCTAAGTAGAAATTTTACTAGTCAATTGCTGCTTTTTTGTACTAGCTAACTTTGTTGCAGTTTTTAAAAGTATATGTTACCTTTTAAATAATTATATTTAAATATGAATTATGTTTAAAATCTGTTAATATTTGAAAACGAATTGTAAATTCTAATTTAAATTCAGTGGACTGTTTCTAAAAATTTGGAATATTAACTGTGAATATTGTTTTTTTGATCATTTTTGTTTTTTTTAGTTTTGTTTTAACATGTATTTTCCATCTCACTAATTGATGACCATTTCTTGTGAAATTTATTAAGACCATTACAATCTGGAAATATATATTTTCTGTTAGTCAAAATATAATCCAATTCTGCTGGACCTTCATTTGGATGCTTTCATATCTATTTCTATTTAACATTTTTCTTTAAAAAAATCATAATATAAAGTTTTTCTTTTTTTGAAAACTCCACAAGTCTGTGATCTCTCTCATTTCTATCACCATAAAGTCTCTCATGACAATTTTAGAATGTTGTTTTGTCTGATTAAAAGCATTTTGTACATTCACTTAAAATTTGTTTGCTTCATCATCATAATAACAATTTATTAGGGTATATATCTGTTATTAAGTTGAGTTACTAACCTTGCCATTTTGTCTAATACAGACCAATCTTAAAACAAACAAAACTCTCCATACAATAGTGTCACTCAGCCAATTGGATGCCAGAAGGTCTGTGCATAAAATCCATATCTAGTGCCTACTCTTCCAATATCCCCAAACTAGTTTCTAGCTTGTGGCTTTCAGCAGTGAGAAGCTTTGGATCTGAGAGCATTGCACTTAGATCTTAGGATCTAATGCAATCCTCCAGCAGTCACTTTTTACCTCTACTTAACTACAAAATTTTGAATCTAAAAATTGAAAACATAATAATATTTTCAATCAAAGCTCATTAACTTATATATTCATATAAGTCTAAACACAATTCAGTACCTATACATTTTGGTGTCTTTGGTTCTTTAATAACCATAGGCAGAATTGGTATTAAGCCACTAAACTTCACATGATCACTATTTCTTATGCTTGCTCATAGCTATCATTAAAACAAGCAAAACTCTCCATACAATAGTGACACTCAGTTCAAGCCTTCTGGCATCCATTGATTACTTTCACTTGCACTGTGTGACACTACTGTATGGAGAATTTTGCCTGTTTTAATAACAGTTATGAGCAAGCATAAGAAATGGTGATCACGTGACATTTAGTGGTTTAATAGCATCAATCTTCACAATATTGTTCTTCCACTTTTTATTTATAATAAATACTATTCCATGTATACTTCCAATATTTGTGTCTTTGTTACATGTTCACTTTTTAAATCAATTGTCTTTTCACTTTTTCTTTTAGCTTCACAAAATTCAATAGTGTTCCAATTAATATGTGACAGTTCTCCAATTATTGCATTCTTCATTCACCTGAAAGTGATCTTCAGTTGTAAAAACCTAAATAAAATGTCATCAAATGGCAGTGTGAGTCTGCAATCATAAGTTTCTTGGCACTCTCAGAATTCAACCACTAACTTCTGCCTTGGTTGGTCAATTTAAAGCCTCCTGAGATTAATTGCCATGATTTAATTTTATCTGTCATGATTATAAACATATATTAAAAAATTAATTCATATTCATATTTATTCTTTCTTCAACAAAATTCATTATGGTTAAGAGCTACCAGGCATCTCAAAATAAAGAACATGATGTTTCTTGAACTTAAAGTAAGAGGTAAAATGCCAATAAATTCACCACACTAGTTAATGAATGTTGGTGAGCAGCCTATCCATGTTTGTATACTTTATGAAGAATCATATAGTAATATAACTGCAATGACAAGAATATATGAAGTGGTCATGAGGAATTTGTCCTGCTCAGTTTTTTTAAGACTTCCATAAGAGGAAGCAAGATACTTCCTTTCAGTTTTACAAAAAAAATATTTCTACAGCCAAAAAAACTTATTGATATTTATGCATACTTACCAACAAGCATAGATAATATTGATACATAATGATTGCATCTGATGAATTTATTATACTTACCAGTAATTATAAATATAATATAAATATTATATAATGGTTATCCCTTCTATACTATTCATTACATTTTTGAAACATTTAATAAAGTAATCAATTTTACTCTGTAAAAAATTTGTATATTTATTAAAAGATTTATTGAGCTCTTTGTGGCCTGTGTGCCTGTGTGTGTGTTTATATTGTAAAGGAAAATTATTCTAAAACATATTCACAATGCTAATGAAACAACATTGTCTCATAAATAACAATATTTTATTATTGGATGAGCCAAAATGTAAAGAAAAAATAATAATGACTGCCACAAATGTAAAGCTAAAATAAGTGCTGATCACTGATTAGCTTGCAGATTTGGGTAATCATAAATATAATAAACAATACTATGACTGCTGGACTGAAAATGCCTCATAGATTTGAGCAACCACATACAATAAATAAAATCATAATCCAAGTAATTTTCTCCACTTGTGCAATAAATATTTATACTATGTAAATGTTATATTTAGGCAACTGAAATATGTAACTGATTGATAGATAAATAGATATGTTGATTCACAAATGGCTCTATGGCAGTTTAAATTTATATTTACAATGGTCTCATGAATTTGTAAATCATCAATGGTTTAGAGTAGTACCCTGCTTAGCAAAGAATATATAATTAAATGAGAGATGATTTGCTTGATGATAAAGTAAAACATAGAATGTACAATGAATTATCTTAATTGTAAAATAAATTGTGTAATAAAGTATTTTTAATGATTTATGCAATAGGCAAATTAAAATACTTTGGTTAATAATAATATAAGTTTATTGAAATAAGCATTAATTCATTGAGGTGGCAAAAATAACGATTATAATTCCAATTTACCAACTGCAATTTAATATCCTACAATACATTTTTATAATTTACCCCCACACTTTTAAATTGCAATTAGCAGATATGATATATATTTTAAATTATTAAAGCATAGTCATAAAAAAGTTAAAGACAAACTCTTTCTCACAACATAGGAAAATAAAGTAGTAAAAGTTTCTATTATTGTTACTTTTTAAAAAGAAAGTTATATCTCTCATATTATTTAAATTAAATTAAAATTATTACCAAAAAGACTTTAATAAGTATTTTATTGTTAAAATTATCATTATAACCATTTTTTTAATAAGTGAAACTCATTTGATAGAGATAATTCAAAAGAAGATTTTTATTAGCATCTGTTACCACATTTTTGCATAAATATGATTTCAGGTGAGATTCGGTTATTCAGCAATGTTTTCTTTGGCACCTTTTTGCTAGCAAAACACAAACATAGGGATCTATAAGCAATTTGAATCATTAGATGATCTCCAATTATTATTCCTGTTGATATTACAATCCATGATAAATTCAATGATTTTTTAGGTCCATGGTGGACAGCATAGTGTTTGTTAATATCCATTTTATTTTATTACAAAAATACCAAATAAAGAGAAAACTCATGCTTCTCTCTCTCTATGTTGTTTTACTTATACTACCTATTTCTTTGCTATATGTACTGGATATATTTATAAAAATAAGGTAAAATAAATACAAATTTTTAAGCAAAAAAAATCTGTGTGCTCTTGCTGAAATTATTTTTGTAGTTATAATAATACAAAGTGCAGTCTATTTTAAAAAAAAACACTGGCTTATAAACATGTGATTCACTTTCTTCTAATTGTAATAAGGCATTGTTATCATTCAATACTAACTCAAGCAAAAAATTTCTGTTTTAAATTTAATAAATAAATGATTCATTTATTCCAGATTCATTCAAAACAATAAAATATAGTTTATTAAACATATGACCTTTATTTGTTTTCTTTATTTAGTTATTAAAACCCTACAAGGAAACTATAGATACAACATGTGTACATCACAATATATGTATTAAAATATATATTAGCATCTGATTTTAAACATACAAAATTGTGAAAATGTGTAGTTGAATAGAAATAGTAATAAAAATTTTTAATTATTAATAAGATTTTTGACATGAATATATTTAGAGACATTTTTAGAATATGGATTGTGAGAGCATATAGATAATCTTAAATCATCAAATAACTTTTGGTTTTGAAAATATTCATTTGACAATCACATAAACCTGAAACAAATTATCACTTTATGGTAATATTTCTTTCTGACAATTCAACAGAATGGAGTGATCTATTTAAAACTTTGTCATGGTTCCATTTTTTTGATAACTCCTGATAATGTCTTTTAATGATAGTCTTCATGAACTCAGTTATATTTTTTTGTTATACTTTTTTTACAATCCAAATCTTTTCTCCATTTGAAATTAATTTATTGTTTTAAAATTCTCACCTTTTATACTATTATACCATTCCAAATATATTTAAAATATTTGTAAGTAGTTGTTTGCTAGTCAATTCAGTCCATTATTACTAGTAGTCAATAATTAGATATGTAGCCATTCTCACCTAAAGAATAATATAAGAATGAAAAAAAATTAACCATTTGACAATTAACAAACTTAGTGAAGCATGTTTTATTTTTTTGTTATCCCTCTGTGGAAAATTTTTGGAAAGGCACATACCTTGCAAAAGACTGTTTAAAGATAGTTATACTTTGTAGAATAATTTTAAACTAAAAAATAAATTTAATATTTATTAAAACTTTTGCCATCGAAATATTTTTATCTTTGATTTGCCTAGAAAACAAATAAAATAAAAATTGCTTGATTAAGCAATTAATATTAGCTGCTTAAAAGTAATATCAAAATTGTTTTTTTTTTTCTAAAGGAAAAAAAATGAAAAAAATATACAAAATAGGTGGGAGGTAGGTTTGATGGTAATTTAATCATCATATTATTTCACACATATATATATATTTTTAATTTTGAAAAGATTGAAGTATGCTGAGAAATATAAGATTAACTTGCTATCAAAGTATAAAATTTCTCAAGCTTTAAAGCTGTTCAAAGCTTTCATTTCTCAAGAGGATTAGAATTATCACTTTATGCACAGTCAAAATCACAACATCTACAAGATATTTGAACCTATTTTATTGACCTAATTTGGAAGAATAAACATTGATTTTAGAATTATTTTAATTATAAATTCTCAAATCAAGATGAAAATTATTATTGTAATGAAAAACAGTAAATTTATGATATTTAAATATATATATATATATTCATTTTCTAACTCCATGGAAAAAAAAGCTTATCTAGTTACCCTCCTTAGTGTATATCTAATAACATCAAACCTAAATCAGGCTTTAGATTTCACAGTTAAATCTGGCTAAAAAAAATTGATAAGTATCTTTTGACTAGTTGGTCTATTATAGTAAGTTGTTCATTTCAAAAATAAATAAAAAGCCCAAGTATAATTAGGCTTCAATCTGTTGGGAGATCCAACAAACTCTAAATGGATCTAAAACTAGTTTTGCAGTTGGAACTTTTAAATAATTTAATTTTCTCTGAAATGACAGTTTGATAGATCTGATGACCATTTTTGCTTTAAAAGTCTAACTATAATTTAAAAATTTTAACAACAAAAAAAAAGTAAGAAAGTAGTTGCAATTGGAGATAGAAAATAAATGATTTTAAATATATATATATTTTCGTTTTGATTGTCAAATAATGAATGTTTATTTATATATATTTTTAATGATTTTTTAAAATAGTCAATACCAGGCATGGTGAACAATATATTATTATTATTATTATTATTATTATTATTATTATTATTATTATTATTATTATTATTATTATTATTATTATTATTATTATTATTATTATTATTATTATTATTATTATTATTATTATTATTATTATTATTATTATTATTATTATTATTATTATTATTATTATTATTATTATTATTATTATTATTATTATTATTATTATTATTATTATTATTATTATTATTATTATTATTATTATTATTATTATTATTATTATTATTATTATTATTATTATTTATATATGTTAAGGTAAAGATTTATTAAATGCAATAATTTACTATATACCATTCTAATCTAGAGCTATATAGGAAAGCAGTAAACAGAAGCACCAGAATATAATACAAATGAAACTCTATATTAATTTCTGCTCATCATTTTTTGTGAGAATGATAGAATGGCACCTATTTATCACCTATTTAAATTAATAACTTGAAAGTTTCAATACCTTAACACCAATTTGTTTGTATGGACTTGGAATCATGTAAGGCATTGTTTTAATATAAACATTTTATACATTAATTTGTTTAATTTCCCAATCCATTGCTTTTGGATCGAATAATTATTTTATAGATTCATTCACTATCAAAATATTTTATCAGACAATATTTTATTAATTAATTTATTACAGATAAATGCATATTAACTAAAGTATTTAAAAGTTCTTAATTTTAATTTTTTTAAAATTTAAAAAAAAACATAAGATCTATTATCATTATTATTAACTAGGCTGACATAATCCAGCCTCAGCTCAAAATAGAAAAAGAATAGCAAATTATAGCATCTGCTATTGCTCTTTCAGCAACAAATGCATCTTGGGATTCATTTTCCATTTTTGATGTCTATATTCATTTTATTGTAGGCTAGTAATGTTTAGCACTTTTTAAATATATATATATATATGTGCAAAAACATTATAGTAGCATTTATGTATTAAACTATTTGTGTTTTATTGAATTTTAAAAAAGTCATAAAAAAGATAGATAGCCAATTAAAATGTTAGAAAGAAAAACAATAAAAAATTGAAATAATAAAATGTGGAATTATTTTTTTAAAGAATATATTAATATAAACAGAGAAAGAAGATAAAGAAAAATCAATTACAATTTATCAAATTATCAAAAAATAAGTTTGAGGATCCACCTCATTACTTCAAATTAGAAAAAAGCAAATAATAAATTATTCTTCATCACAATTTAGTCTTATGTCACAATTCAAAATAGAAAGAAAAACAAGTATCCAAAATATATATTCTCATTCAACAAAATCCATACCTAAACATTTACTCATTTCCTTGGCACTTTTTATTTAACAATGTGTTTTTATTCTTGCTATCCAAAATGTAGATTCTTATTTTATAAAATATATATTTCAAACATTTGCTATTGTCTATTAATTCTGCCTTTATAATTTTTTCTAGCTACTTTTTTAAAACTGATTTCACATTAGATAACATAGCTTTTTTGAGATTTTTGAAATCATTACTTTTTTGAAGATCATTTTCACAGCATATTAAGAAGCTGAAACACAAAGCTGACCATTAATTCTGATTTTTGTAAGATATTAAATTTATTTTGCAAGATATAAACTTCAGATTACATATCTCAAGCTTACTTTGTATTTATTTTCAATTTATTTTATCTCCCAGTAACCCCCCCTATTTCTTTCAGTATCACAATTTATATTGATATCTATATATTATGTAGATAAAAATTCTTTTATTTATTTAAAAGGTGACATTATTGAAGAATTTGAGTTTAATGTTTTTGTATTTGGTGTGAATTACATTTTTTGTAATGCATTATCACTATTCTTATTCATAGTGTGAAAATGGTGGATCTCATATGCAAATCCATCATTTATGAGAGCAAACATAATGCACTGCAGTCAAATAAAAAGTTACAGTGCAGTTTTTGAATGAAGATTATAAATATTTATTAATGCAATTGATAAAATTTATTTCACTACAAGTTTAAACCTCAATTTACTAGCAACAAATATCCAAGTTGAGACTACAAAATTTTTACAATTGGATGTGTCTTTAGTTCTTACTGTTTAAGAATATTTTTTATTTAAATTTAAGTTTTACAACTGAACTTTTATTTTTTAGTCATTCCAATAAGTGCATATAATTAATTGTGCTGATATAATATAAAATTGAATCTCAAACAATTTTCTATTAGAAAACAGAAATATATATATTTAAAAAAAATCATTAATTCATTTAACAAATCAATCTAATTAACTTAATAATTAATCTAAATATGTGCAAATGCTATAAGAAAGAAAATTTTATAAGAAAGAAAATGTTATTTGCAAAAGAATTTCATGGGATTTAAATTATATAAAAATTAATGAACTGTAGCACTGGTTTCTAATCATCACCAAAAAATTATTTTTCAAACTAAATGTAAATTATTAACCACTACCATCACATAATATTACAATCATTGATAATAAGTCACAGACAACATCATGCAGTGATTGATTGTGAAGAATGGCCTTCATATAACATAAAGTATAAAAATAGAGAAAGATCAGAACACTGAATACCAAATTGATAGCATACTTATGAAATACCTAATAGTGCAGAATGAACAACAAGGTGGAAACCATTGGCTTAAACACTTTAGTATGTGTTGTTTTGACACATACAGTTATAATTGTGCATACTAATTGATACTAATTTTTAAAAAAATGAAAAGAGGGAGGAGTCATAAGTTTCCAGTAACACATAATAAGTGATAAGCCAAAACTGGTATTTTCTTGAATTTTTATTCAGAAAATAAAAATTGTGGAAGTTCAAAAAAAAATTTTATAGTTATGAATATGTAATAAAGTTTTGATTTAAAATGATCAAAACTTCTGGAAAAAGTTGATATAAATATTTTTTGAGTAGTCAGATTGTTACAGAAAGTTGTTAAGAAGCCACCCATAATGATGATAAAAGATTATTGCTTAGTCGTAAATTCTTTACTCCCTAGACATCTCACTCTGCTTTTGTGCAGAAAATTGTTCATATATTATCAAGTACTTAAAATTCAATCTCTATATTTACATTAAAAAGCCAATATAATGATCTAAATGTTCATTAAATTGTTCAAGAATGCAAACTTATGAAATTATTGCCAGTTTTACTTTAAAATAAAAATAAGTTAATATCTACTACTATTATATTTTTGAAAAAATTTTAAAAAATAAAATATAATCCCTTTATATTTATTTTAGGTAGGGATTTAAACAAAAATTTAAACAATAATTATTTAAAGAAAGCATGCATTTCCAGGTATTAAATTAGTTTGTCTAAACTTACTAAGACTAACTAAATAAAATAAAATAACTACTATTTTGTTTTACAGGAAAAAAATCGATTACTTTGTTGAATGTCTTTTGGTTACCTCAACATTTTGATGATTTTATCTTACTTAAAGTCTATGTTCATATACCCTATATATTACATATATAGACACAGGTATATAATAAGCCTGTGTTTCAGTTCTTACTTAATGTTGTAAAATAAATTGTATTTTCAGAAATTTTGTTTCATTTATTTGAACAAAAAAATTTAGCAGTAATTATATACTTGTCAACCGATAAATAATTTATTGAACTCTACATCATTGATAACCTGACTAATTAGGAATAATACTTTAATCTATCCGTTTACCCTATTTTTTTTTTATTCTTATTGCAGTTTGTATATTTTAGATTATAGATATGGAATAGAAATGCCAGTCTATAGTACAAGAAAAATATTTTCAATTTTAATGATGTTTGCACAGATGACGTAATTTTTATGTCAGTTATTAGAAGTTTATTAAATTTAATGTCACTACATATTTCAGAATGGCTTACGCTATAATGTATCAGTTTTCATCTCGAAAATTTATTTCTCTTACAATAATGTGATTGTATAATATATATATAAACACATAGATATAACAAAAAAAAAATCTGAAATCAACAGCTGCATAAATGAAAGAATTTTTTTAATTCCTTGCTACTATCTTTGAAGTATTATTGGAAAGAGTAATCAAGCTTTTTAAAAAATTAAATTGAATAAACATGCCTGAAGAAAAAAAATAACTGCAACCACTTAGCAAAATGTCTTCTGACAGCTATTTAATGAGGATCCTTCATTTCATTTGTTTGTGTTTTAAACCAAATACTGGTTATGTTCTGCTTTTGATCAACCTATCTGTGAAAGTTCAGGTAAATAATACAAAAGTAAAATCAATAATAATCTTGTCTACATTTTAAAATCTATTTGATAATGTAGTGCTTTAAATATTGAAGACTCAAGCATATCTACTACAATTGATTTATAAATATTGATTTTCATCTTGAGCACAAAGATAAGAAATAATGGCAGAAATATTTCTAGAACTTATATATATATATATATATTAGTAATTATTAAATATTTAATGACAACAACTAGTTTTTAATACTGCATGTACAGTTGAATATATAAATTTTACATTGTGTGAAATTTAATAATGTTGTTAAGCAACAATACTGATGCTTTTTTTGATGAGTTTTACTTATTGTTTATATACCAACACACACACATATATATATATATATTACGCAAATTTTCTTTGCATATTCTACAACAAGCAATTATTTCCAGCAAATATTTTTCAGTGTGGCTGAAAAATAATATTTATATAGTAAATTTATATTATGTTCATAAATAAATACAAAACGTTGGTGCATAATCTGAGGGAATTATGTGAGCCTGGCCCTATTTAGGAGGTCTGCTTAATTAAATTGCATTTTAGAAACCATTAACAGTTTTTTTTTTTCTTTTCAGTGTCCACAACTATATTTTTAAATGTAAAAGTGAGATCATCATTATTTCAAAAAGGTTTATTCTATTTGCTTGATAAATTAATAAAATAATTAATTCTAGGGATAGAAAAAGGATTTGGACAAAATGCTAATTATAGTTACGAATAAAATTATTTCATTAAAAAAAAGAAATGTACATTTATCTTTATAATTAAGTTTATGTTTATATTTGTAAATAGAAAAATATAATATGGAGATTTTATAGATGAACATATTTTATTGCACTTTATATATATATAGTGCGTGTGTTTGTAATAAATTTAGCATTTTTCCACCAAAGCATACATATTTTTTAAAAAGAGAGATAAATATAAAAGAATACAAAAGTCCATTACTATACATGTAATATTTGAAATTTTTACAAAATTGTAATTTATCTTTTTGATTCCTTCTTAGGTTATTGTCCTTTAATCTTTACATGGTCATAAGGCTTCAATACATTTTCTCTAAGTAGCTTGTTTCATGTCATGTGTTAACTTAATTTGTGGCTTTTTTAAGATGAACTTTAATTCAATGAAGAAAGTTTTTTTAATGAAAAAGATATATATTTAGAATCTACTCTGATAATAATAGATATAATAGTATCATCTAATAGCCATTGATCACTCAAAATTGTAATAGATGACTCCTTAATAGAATATATAAATATATTTACTGCTTTCAAAAGCATATGTTAGATGTAAGAAGAGAAAAATGTGTAATGATTAGTTGACTTTACATATTTTTGACTCTACATCAGCATTATTTAAGTCCATTTTAAAGTTTCCCTGTCATTCATTGCTATCTTTAATATCTAATTTCCGAAATATAGATTTATTTATTTTTTGTTTTTGCATTTTTTTTTTCTTTATAATTTTTAAATTATTTTAATTATCCAGCACATTTCCTAAATACCTGTTGTGTTTTTAAATTGCTGTTTCCATCTTTGTACATCTGTAACAATGGAGATGCAAAACTCTCAAACTATTAATAATTTATTTTAAAGTTTTGAAATAAGAATTAAAACAATCACGTATCTCTACATATATTTGAAATATTTTTTTATTTAACCTCATTATCATCACCATTATTGATCCATTGCAAGATGAGGTTTTCCAAATTTAATTCAGTTTCCCCACTTCATAACCCCTCTTTTCAATATTACACCAATAAATTTTCCTTATTTTATCCAACTATCTCATATGTTGTTTTCCTGAAGACTTGTGATGATGGTGTTCTAGTTGTATTTTTATATTGGACCTGAAGTAAAGGGGAGACTAATACCTCTCGATGTGCTATTACTAACAGTTAAATGTATTTGGAATATTTAGATAAAGTTAAATTTTTCTAAAGACATTCAATATGTATATTAGATGATGGAAATAGTCCAATATAAAAAATACAACTATCTTATATGTTGTGTCTTTCTATGTATTTTACAGTCTTTTAGGATCTAGTTTAAGATTTCAACTAGCTATCTATTATTATCCCTTTTAGCAATATGTCCAACCCAAATCTATATCATTACTTCTGTTAAGTTAACTAAGTTTCAGACATAATTTAAAAAAACTAGTAAAATGTATCTGTTAAAAGCCTTTCTTTTCAAACACATGAATATATTTTCTTTTAATAATTACTTATTTTTAGTCAAAGCATTCACTCAAGTGTAATTCTATTATTAATTTCATCCATTATGTTTCCATTAAATATTGATAATCTTACTAAGATATTTGTACTTGTTAACTTCTTGTAATTTTAAAATTATTAATCTTTATTTTCTTTTTCTGTGAAAATTCATTGTGCATTAGTTTAGTTTTTTAGTACATAACTTTAGATCTACTTTTTGGCCTTCATCTAATAACTTGCAAAATTTGCTGAAACTCCATAGCACTATTTGCAAAAGCAGACATATGTATTTTAAAACTATTACAAAAGTTTGGAAGATATGGAATCAACCAATCATATATCAATATTAATCTTCTTAGTATCAAGATGTAATCTAATGATGGCTGTTGCATTTTAATAAATATTCCTTAGAATATAATAATATCCCAGATCTATATTTTGATAGTCCAAAGCATCTAAACCTATATCTGGTAGATTATATTATTAGAAATAATGTAAGTAGAATAATAATAACTGCAAATTAAAACTCTTACAGAAAAAAAATCTAGGTAATTATTATTCAGCATTTAAAAACTCAATGCTAATTATTATTTTTATACTTACACAAACAAAATATATTAACCTCACAATATATATATAATTCATAGAAAACAAACGACTTTTTATAATAATAAATGATAATTATAATAATAATAATTTTTCTAGCTTAAATTTTTGTCTAAACACACGCATATATATATATACATTATTATTTTTGTCTAAACACACGCATATATATATATACATCACATTAGAATTAAAAAATTTCATTGTTCTGTTTTTCATATGTTACAAACTTAATTGTTTTTATAGTGCAACTTAGTGCTTGAGTCCATTTCTTACAAATCCAAATTATATAATGTATCATTTTAATTCTTTTGAATATACAAATAGGACAAATACCATATCATTTTTTTTTTAAATAAATGATATTAATCCAGAGTGAATACAGATAATTAAATTTGTTTTACCAAATAATTCTTGATTTTTTTTCTAGAGTCTATCTTGATTTTGAAGATTTAGTTTTCACTTAATAATTAAAATGTTTATTTTCAAGGCATTTGGCTGAGTTTTGGATTATAAGTTTTTGTTTATTAATTAGCACCTAAAGCGACTGGATTCTTTAGGTTGCATTAAATCAGTTATTTATAATAACAGACTCAAATCATTGCTAATATACATTAAAAAAATTTAGTTGACGTTCTAGCAAATTAAATAATAGACAATTTTTGTTTTTAAAACTTGAGGCACATTAAAGACAAAATTGTTGTATTTGCACTTTTGAAGAACCCAAGCAAAAGTGATATACCATTTCACTCTCTTCATCACTATCTTTTGAATTGAAATTTAAAAATAAATTGGATCATTAATTCTGAAAAAAGAAAGAAAGATCATAACTACAGAAATAAATATAAAATTTATAACTATCTATAAGTATAGTCAAAATAAGAGTCATAGATCACATGACCCTATTTTCTTAAGCTTGTAAGTTATAAACAATGATGATTGCCAATTCCTCAACAAGCTTTGTGATAAATGCTTAGCTAGAGAACGCATTTAAAATATCTCTGTCAGGACCCCCCCCCAATACTCTGACCATGGTTTTGTGCTCTGGCACTCCTCAAGGTAGGTTCAGACACTAGATCTAAAAAACACCAACCCAAAGCCAGCATTTAACTAAAAGTTATCTATGGAGTGGAAAATCTGAAATTTTCAAACACCTTCATGTCTTCAAACACAGTTATCCAACTCAAATAGCTATATGGGGCTGAGAGATCTTCAGCCATACCATATATTCATAGTTTAGCAATATAACATTGCATAAGACTTAAGGCAGAGACTATAAATAGTCAAAATAAGAGTCATAGATCACATGACCCTATTCTCTTAAGCTTGTAAGTTATAAACATTGAGGATTGCCAATTCCTCAACAAACTTTGGATAAATGCTTAGCTAGAGAAAGCATTTCATAAAAGAGAAATGCTACAATGGACTTTCAATCCATTTGATACACTTACATTATTTTTCACTATCCATTGTCTACTCTCTTCTATCTCAAATTCAAAACTATAGATACTATAACCATATCAATCTCATTGCAGCCCATAGTTAAGGTGAAACCCTGCATAAAAAAAAATAAAGAAAAAATATGTATAAACTGCCTATATCATATGCCATTAGAATAAACAGCCTAAAATGTAAAAGAAAGTTGATATATGCATTTGACAATATTTATTGTTTACTGTGAAAGGCATTTAATATATAAAATTATATGAATTAATTAAAAAAGATTTGAGCAGCAACATATGCATGTCAGCACACATATACCATAAATTAAAAAAATTGCCCATAAAATTAAAAAAAATATATTTATGTGCGATGTAATCATATTAAATGTTTTGCAAAGGTAGTTTTATGCATAATGTTATTGATCACTTAGTCTATAATATGTGGGTAGAAATATAAATGAGATTGTAAAGGGGGAAAAAAGAAAGAAAAAATGCTTTGATCTTGAGCCAATTTAAATTTTAAAATATACGGTTTATAAATTTCAAGACATTATTTGGTATTCTTTTGGTTTTTGCCAGTTCTGAATCAATATTTAAATAAAATCATGTTGTTTTTATGGTAAATTTGATGGTGAATGCAAATCCAAGATTAAAAATTATGAATTAAAGATATTTGGGAAATTAGAAGTAAAAAAGTAAAAGTCAGCAAAGAATATTCTCTCTTCCTTAATTGTAATGCAACAACAACAAAAAAAACAATTATTTTTCTCTTTTTCATTATAATATGTTTGTTCCCCTCACAAAGTTTTTGAAGAGAACAATGAAACATTTTACTCAAGAGTTTGAGATTTTTTGAATACTCTGTATTACGGTTCAAGACTAGCACATGCTGTAGACAATTGGGTGAGAAAATATATTCAAATGATCTACATTGTGGTTTAATTGCTGACAAGTGATGTAGATAGTCAGTAAATGATAACAGACAAGTATAAAAAGGGGTCATTCAAAATTCATAGACAAATGTATTCATTCACTCTGGTCTTGATTTTGTTCCATGGCTGTGTAAATAAGAGACTTCATTGTCAATTTAAAAAATGTTTTAATGATTATAATCAAAGGTTATTGACTATGATAAAGTACTTTTCAATCCTCACACTACTAACAGTGATAATAATGTTTTTGAATAGTGAATTATTTACTGTGCAAGGCTAGAAAAAACAATAGCAAATCAGTTAGAAGACCCAAGTATATCATCTGATCCAGAAAATAATGCCAAAACTCTGTGGAACCAAATCACGATAATCTTCATGATGCCAGTAATAGAAAGAAAATGAACTCTGCCAATAGATCAACAAAGACTTATTGATAGTCTATCTGTAATATGTCACCAAGTTTCTGTAACTATTATTCGAGACTCCAGCATGCAAAAAGAAGAAATCTACTCATTAAGTGAACTTATAAAAACCATAAAAGAAAAAAATATCTAAAAATCTATGATGTATGATTAGAAATATTTTACTAGTAAGATAGACACATTCTAATAATAAAAAAGGTCTTAGACATAAACCTGAAAATACATTAATTACTACGATATGTTCAATATATTTATAACTTCTAATATATAAATAACCAATTTAGTTATATGGGTTTTTTTATTTATAAATTGTTCAATTGTTATTTTATTAAACCATTTTGTTTGTGTTGTAACTCAATTCAAACATTATAACTTACATTTACATATATTAGCTTATTAATTTTCCACAACCTTGAGATAACATGCAAATAACTGGGAATATATTAGAATGTTATAGTAATCTTCAGAAGTGATGATGGTGAATAATAACTAAAATTTTAAGTAAACTTTTTTTTGGGAGATTTGACACATTTGGATTTGTTGTTATTGGAACTGAAAACAGTTAAAATACTTTTGGGAGTAATTTGTAAATCTTAGTCATCATCATCACATTATTGAATATCAGTCTTTGTATTTAAACTGAGATTTACAATATATAGATACATGAGAATATTTTATATATTTTATGTATTGTTGGTTATGGCTTTAAACCCATATTAGTAAATAAAATTATAAACCATTACAATATACATGTTATAAAAATATGCATCCATCATTTTTTGTCATTTATTATTGACTAGCTGTGATCTTGGGGCAACATTCATTTTTATAGTAAGTTTTTTAAAAGAATTAAATTTGAATCAACATTTTTATTTTAATAATAACAAGAACAACAATAAACTATATATATATAAAATCCATGTGAATGTATGTTTGTCTGGAAGGTTGTCATATGTTTCTATGTGAATGTATGTTTGTCTGTAAAGCTGTCACATGTCAAATTCACAACAAATTTTAAAAATCTATTATGTTTAACTCTAACACTGTCAAATTCACAATTGAAATATGAAAAAAAAAATGTTAAATTTGTTTTTATAAATAAATATTTCTAAGTAAACCAAAATTATAGTATGAGTATTTTATGCAAAGAAAAAAATTACACTTTTTATATATAATAATCTGTAATTTTTATGCAAAGGAAGTAATTCCATCATTAATAAACCATAATACAAAAATTATGGCCTTTCAGGTTACATATATTCCTCATATTTATTTATATAAAATTCATATCTTTTGTTTAATTAATATTAAATTTTTAAAAAAAATTGTAAACAAAAACCATGGTTTTTAAGCCAAATTCATTTCTCATATTTTGATTTTTTTTATTCGCAGGGTGCTCCTGTAAATAATCTTATCATATAGAGAGTCTGTAATAATGTCAAATTCACATATCAAATATAACAGGTATATTTACAAAATTTAATTTTAATTTAGTTTTATTAATAAAGCTAAATTTATTAAAACCTTGCCAGGTACATTTTTCACAGTTATTTATATAATACTAAAGTCTTTTGTTTAATTTACATTAAATCTTTAAAAAAAATTTATTAGAGCGACTGATTAAAAAACCCCAATAGTCTTTCCATAGGTTGGGTACAATAATAACAATAATAACAATGAAAAAAACAACCATATCAATGATAATAATAATAACAACAGTAGTAGTAGTAGTAGTAGTAGTAGTAGTAGTAGTAGTAGTAGTAGTAGTAGTAGTAGTAGTAGTTGTAGTAGTAGTAGTAGTAGTAGTAGTAGTAGTTGTAGTAGTAGTAGGAGGAGGAGGAGGAGGAGGAGGAGTAGCAGCAGCAGCAGCAGCAGCTACATATTATTTGCTTAAAAATCATTTAAAGCTTTCATTTGATAACATAAATTTTTTATCTCTTATTATAAAGTTTTGCTTCATTTGATAAGATAATTTTTTTATTTCTTATTATAAAGTTTTGCTTCATACCTCATTTATTAATTTTGTTTAAATTTGGCATTCAAAATTTACAAAATAAATAATTTGTCTAATGATAATTTGGTGAAGTTTGAGCTGTCGCATGACCTGGTGACTGGTGTCAATTTCACAAACACTGAATTTCAAAGTTCAAAGATAATACAACCAAATGCTCTTAGTGCTAAAAATAATATTCAACACATTAATAGCAAAAGTAATAATAATCCAGTATTTATAAATAATACAAATAATATTTCAATCACTTCTGATTTCCCTAACACTGAGTTCCAAATAAAAAATACAAATGTATGCTAATGTTACTAAAATTAATCCTCAAGCTCAATAGGAAAAGTAACAATAATCCAATAGACATTAATAACATATGCCAATTATTCCCAAGCCAGCTCCAAGATATAAAAAAACCACCGCTAGTGACATCAGAGAACTGAACCTCAATATCCAAAAAGCACAATCCTCCCTCTGCAGTTTGGAACACAGATGCTCTTATGATAACCAATGATAGGTTCAACAATTCAAGATTCCAAAAGGATTATCTGCAATGTTTAAGATTTGTTTTCTAGGTCCATAATTATATCTGATATAGACATCAGCACTTCTCTATATAAATTTCCTAGACAATTATTGTTTGATGCAATATCCTTGCATGGGGTTGTGGGATACCATTGCATATATAGCTGACCATCCAAATTCCAGGTATTTGATGTTCTTTCAGACCATACAGAAAAAACCAATTTCAAACACAAATAAAAACAGAAACTTTGCCTTAATTACAGTGGATCCAAATCACTACAACTGTATTACAACACTTTCTTAGGACATGTCCTTCAAGATTTTCAGTGTATGGTACAATCATTTGGCAAAGTTACAACATTTTACTCATATATTTAAAAGATACCTATCCTCAGTAAGAGCTATGATTTCAAATTACAACTGTACCATAAAATTGATCCAAACATAATTCCAACACAAATTCTTGATCAAGTAGCTACCACATGCCTACACATCTGAGGATTAAAACCCAGTGCTACTTCAATCACAGGTGGGGCATTTAGTAGTGCAATGTATTAATCTCCAAACTTCACTTTCAGGAAAACCAAATGATGGTGCACCAAAATCCCCAAGTCAACAAAGAGCAATCAATAACAAATCTTTCCATAATTACATCCATAAATATCCAAGAGTTTACCCATGTGCATACCATGTCTCCTATACACATATCCATCCTCAACCTTATTCCACCACCTATTGATTTAACACTCCATGAGGCAGATAATAATAATAATAATAATCATGCCAAATTAACAACCCTTGACTCAGATAGTATTGTTTCCAAAACTTCTCCCAATACAACAACTGAAGTCAATACTGTTTTAAATAAGATTAACACTGCCCCAGAAGCTCTTATTTATAATTGTACACATGACAATGACCATACCATTCATATTAAAACAACACATGTCATGGAGACTATTTCTACATGTTTAGCACCTATACCATCTCTCCCTCCATCACTTCTAATGAATCAAAAAAGCTTGGATGTCCCCCAAAAAGTCTCATTAACTTAAACACCACAAACAGATGTGGTTGACCTGTTGATGCTGAGAAACCAATCATACCCTCATGCAAACTGAATGTTCTTCAGCTGACTCCATCGATCAATCTATCCATACCTCCTATAAACAGCAAATACACTTTACAGCTGGGCTGGAAACATTTCTAGCTACTGATCAACCACCAGTATAAATTCATAATTGTATAACCAGACATCCCTGGAAATATTAAGAATTTACACTCCACCCTGACTAATAATCACCCTAAAAACTCCTTATAAATAAAGCTAAAATTTATTGCACTTAATGTTTAAAGAGTATCTAAAAAATTTTAATTAAAAAAGTGGATAAGCAATATACAACCTCACATGCTTGGATTGCTTGAGATGAAAATATGCAATGGATCCCAGATTGACCCTATTGCTTGTCTCAATAAACAGGGCTTCTGGGCCTCCTCCAGGAACACATCTTCACCATCAGCTGAAACTGGTATTGTTATCACTCCCACTTTCCCATTTTAATCATTCAAGATTATTTATATAAACTAAAATCTTTTGATCACATTCTGTATTACAATAGTACATATTATATTTGTATATATCCTCCTGGTAATTCTGTTATTTCAACCATTATTCTGATAATTAACTCCTTGCTTGTCTCTTCACCTCATCCAACTGTTTTAATGGGGGATTTTAATCTTGATTATAAAAAATTCATTTCAAAATGGCTTCACCTAATAACATTTTCACTTACCAATGGTCAAGTGTTTTTGCCTTTTAACTCTGTCACATTCAAAATAAACAGAATGCCTCACTCATTGATCTTTGCTTTTACTCCCCAATTCTACATCATTTACTTCAACTTGATCTTAATCCTACTCCTTTCTCTGATCACTCTGGACAATTTCTCAAACTGAATCTCAATGAACTACACACCACAGCCATTAATTTACATAAAACCATTTGAGTGTTTCTACCCTCACATACCACAGAATTCTTATTCTCTGAAGCATGTTATGTCACAAAAATTGGAACTAATAGAACTTGGTCCAGTCCAAAGGTACCTCACCTTTATACATAGACTATCATTCAGCATCCCAACATCTCACACACAGTTCATCTCCATCTTCCTGATTTGTGGCATTGGTCAATGAGTTGCATACTCAGATTACATTAATGAATCCTGTATACCATAGTCATCAATAGTTACACGTACTTTCCCAGGCTTATCAAAAAACCATCAACCCACTTAAAGAATATCTTACCATTAAGAAAAGAATAATTTGTCTTACTCATCAACATACATTGATCTGATGATATATTCTCTGGGCCCTGGGCCACCCATTCACACTAAAGTACCTATGGCACTCCAAGTTGGTGGTAATAAGTATGCAGGTTATAACATGATCAATCATATATATATATATATATATATATATATATATATATATATTTTGCTTAAAATATATATATATATATATATATATATATATATTTTAAGCAAAAGTTACAAATCCACAATGCATTCATACCCCTTTCAGACTTATTTGGGCTACCTAGTAGCAATACCCCATTCCAAACCATACAATTTGCTGACAAGTTTCACTATAAATAACTCATGTCAAGCAGATCACAATGGAATCCCTGCTTTTGTTTTTGCCATCTTAAGCACTTTACTACATTATACTTCTATGCCCTGGTTAAATTTCTATCCCATAGGATATATGACATCAAAGGTCTATATCCAATCTCAGTTGTACCATTGGTCTAAAAATAATTTTAACCTCTACTCTTACCAACCTTTGTTAAGCTAACTAAGCATGTAGTAAAACTTCATTAATTGGAGCATGAATGAATCAACTGCATTCATACTAAAGAGACTACCCTTCACACAAACCACATGAACACTATTGACAAAATACAAACTCATTGTTATACATTCTGAAATAGATGTGGAAAAGAATAGAATACCTATGAGTAACTCATGAATAGAGCTAACCAGGGAAATAAAAAATGTAAAGGAAAATCCACAGAACTTTAAAGTAGATCAGGTTTTTATAAAAACTCCTCATTCTGAAAAAAACAAATGTCAGAAATTTTACCATCAGTTTGATGGCCCTTATACTATCACAAAACAAACAGGTCTAATTCATTCTGGATAGATATAAATAAAGAGGTCAGTGGTACTTATAATGCTTGGATCTTGAAACTCTATTTTGGCCAATCCAAATAATCATATGATTACCACATCACATTTTTGTATAAACTGAGAGATAAAAAAGAATAGATGAAATAAGTAAAAAGAAAGGGAATTTACATCTAAAAATATATCTATGTAGTTGTATGTAAATATAAGTACATATATCAATGAAAAGAGTATTAATTTTCTTTGATGAGGTACATCCTATCAAGTGATTAAACAATCATTGGGGTACCTGAAAACTAAACCAGTTTAAGAGTTTATCCATGCTAAATGATGGATGCTCTCATACTTAAGTGGCTCTAAAAAGAGGCCAATAAATCTCAAAAGAAGACCAGAACAGAGGCTATCAAATGAACACATGTGCCATCTGCAAAAGAAACATTTTACAATAAAGCCATCAAAGGAAGACAAAAAAGGAAAAAAGAAGAAGGACCCATATGTATATGAATCTCCTTTTGATTGGATGTTGTTTAATAAAAAGAGAGGAAAAGAGTTAAAAAATAGTACCGATAAGAATTTATAAAAAAAAAAGTAAACTCAATAACCTTGTTGTATTTTTATATTGGACTATTTCCATCATCTAATATGTGTGTTGAATGTCTTTAGAAAAGTTTTAATTTTTAGTTAAATATTCCAAATGCATTCAACTGTTAGTAATATCACAGCAAACAGGTTAGTATATGCACCAACTGTTAGTAATATCACAGCAAACAAATGTTAATAATATCACAGCAAACAGGTTAGTATATGCACTAACTGTTAGTAATATCACAGCAAACAGGTTAGTATACGCACAACGTTTCGAGAGGTATTTTTCTCCCCTCTTCTTCAGGTGTTGCTGGCCTGACCAGTGACAGTACTAGCATGGGATTCGAACCTGGGTCCTTAGATTCTTGATTATTGAAATTTAAGGTAACGCTCTAACCAACTGGATGGCTCAGTTGGTTAGAGCGTTACCTTAAATTTCAATAATCAAGAATCTAAGGACCCAGGTTCGAATCCCATGCTAGTACTGTCACTGGTCAGGAGCAACACCTGAAGAGAGGGAGAAAAATACCTCGAAACATTGTGGATACCAACCTGTTTGCTGTGATATTACTAACAGTTAGTGCATATACTAACCTGTTTGCTGTGATATTATTAACATTTGTTTGTGTGTATTAAATTGTGATATACTAATGTTTTGTGATATTACTAAAGTTGAATGATTTGAATATTTAAAAAAATTAAAATTTCTAAAGAATTCAAATATTAATGATGGAAAGTAAATAAAAATAATAAAATTTATAAAAAAAAAAGTAAACTCAATAACCTTGTATTTATTGAATTAAAATGTCTGGCTTGAAATATATATGTTTACAGTCTTTAAGTGTTAAAAATTGTAATTGTAAAATAAAATTTAATCCTATAAGGAAAGGGGTGTTGTGAGGGGACATTACAAGCCTGACCAAATCAACCCATAACTAGTTATCTCAGGAATTGTATCCATCTCAAATATTAAAATTAGCTTAAATAATAAATTTAAACTAATATATGGTGAATATAAATATATGTTAATAATGTACTTGTCTTTATGATCTTATGTGTCACTAAATCAGATAACAAATGACAGGGAGTAACAATTGTTAGACAGGGAGTAACAATTGTTAAGTAATGAAATGAATAAATGTCAAAGCAGTCTTTATACAAACAAGTATGAGAATAAAATACTTTATTATACAACTTTTAAATCGATTATCATGATATAACATCCACAACAATGAATAATTACAGCAACACAAAGCAAATAAAAATTTGGATACATTAATCAGCAGGAATTATGTGAGATATATAAATATAAAATCATTTTTACTTGCATGATCTTTGTGAATTATTTACACACTACAAAATCCAAGATCAAAAAGTGCAAAAATGTTTTTAGAATATGAGAGAAAACAAATCTGTTGTTTTAGAAAATTGCTATTTTCTGACATATAATTATCATATGACACCACAATAAGTAAAAGAAGTTTTTGAAGTGAAATAGAATAAAAACTTTCATCTGAGTGAACAAAGTCAGAAACTCATTATATATATATATATATATATATATATATATATATATATATATATATATATATATATTGCATCAAATAATTATATCTATTCTAGTCGAACATAAATTGAAGAACATTAAAGATTGCCAATATTTGAAGTAAAACCATTTATAAGATATATACAATGTCAAGTGTGACTGATTTAAAAATAATATATATAATTAGTCACTATAAAATGTTTTCTAGCTAAATTGACAAAATGTTTTCTAGCTAAAATGTTTTCTAGCTAAATTGACAAAATGTTTTCTAGCTAAATTGATGATGTCATAGGTGGATCAGTGTTTTCTCTTCCATGGAAGCATGATATTTTGCTTTATCTATTATTAAAGTGCTGAAGAAATATCTTTTGCCTCATATGGAAGGCTTAATGATGAATCTACTGAGAGAATGAGTGAGGACCAAGACATATCTGTTTCAAATACACAATGAACAGATGTCAGTAGATAACCTATACCTTGTTTAAGGATAATCATCTGTAATGCATAAACTATACATATGAAGGACTTTTCCCAAATCACATATTTTAACTAAATCAATTTAAAGGGATTGTAACATCTTGATTATGCAATTTGAATTGCTAACTCTTGTAAATATTTTTTTTTGTTTCATTTTTTTTTCATACTTGGAAACATGAACATTCTATGATTTAAAAAAATGAAATCTATATTAGCTTTTCTCCAATCACAGTGACTAACATTTGACTAATTACCTCATGATAATAAGGTAAGACTTTCTTATTATTATATTACATTGAATACATACATTTTATTAAGACATAATGTATCTTGTTATATATATATTGACAAATCTGTTATTCTGTATAAATGACTTTTACTATAATATGATAAATTGTACATAGATTTTGAAAGGGATCATGAGAAAGTCAAACACTGACCAAAGTATATAAACTAGGATAGAAATACATATGACAATGTAAAAAATATAAATTGGCTGTTTAAACTTACATTTATGGTGAATCAATATTTGTTATTTTATCATTGTTTAATGTTGTAGATAATTGATTTCATCAATATGGATTCCTATCTAGGGATTATGGATATGGTAATATAAACTTGTTACATTAAGGTTACGATAGAAGTTTATTACTGACTCCAATGTTATAATTTTTTTTATATGTATATATTGTTGAAATATTTTGAGCTTATAATTTTTATGTTTGTTCCATAATAAATATTTCAGTTTATTAATTTTGATATGGTCTCTAATTTATTAAATCAATTTTGCATTAACTCAATAATTTATAGCTTCGAACGTACACACACACACACATGATATAATATATAATAGAATTTAAATTTTGTTGGTTGATTACTAGATTCATTATACTAATTGTAATCTATATAGAGATATGATAGTTGTCAGATGGCATTGGTGCATCTCTGTTAAGAGAGTTAAATTTGAATTCTCCCTGAATTTGAATTCCAGGAATAACGAAATCAAAAGAGGGGTTAAAGTATTGATGAACTGACTCAAATTGCATTTGAGTTTACCTGATAAGTATTGACCCAATCTATTAAAAGTAGGTGCAATCAGAAGTCATGTACTTCATCACATTATCTCCAACATCCTACCCAAAGTCCAAAGGTCTGAGTAGTCAGATATGACCCTCTCTTTCTACATCATTGATAAGATCATTACACTATATATAATTCTATTGTGAATTGACTTTGTTCTTTATACAGCAATTAACAAGATTAACAATTAAAAGAACAATAATCAAGATTAATTTAGTGGCTGTAAATAACTTTCAATATGATGCTAGATTTTATAATCTTAGGTCATATCTTTCTATCTATGAAATTGGGTTTTCTATTGAACTGTTTTATAAAACTTTGATGACTAAACTTGATATCCATATCTGTAACAAAACTAGTAGCAGCCTTTGTAAAAAATATACTTGAAATCTGATTATTGTAACCCTTGAAATTAATCCATATAAAAACCTGTACAACATGATCACACCTGTAACCCTTACAATCAATTTTATGTAATGCTATGTAACCCAAAGGTTAATAAAGATTATTGTGAAACATCAACATCATAATAATGATGATATGATGATTAATTTAATTTAGTACATTTAACAGCTTTTACATCCAAACAAAAAATGTGCAGTTAATATTGTTTGCAGAGTTTTTGTATAGTAGTCCTAAATGATGCTCCATTATTTGGTTTAAATATATTGGCAGCATTAAATTATTTATTATATAATCTAGATAATCTTGCTAGTGCTGAATTTTTTAGGTTTCACTTTTAAATTTTGAAATTTCATATAAATCTATTGATTTTGTATCCTTTAATGTTTATCTTATAAGATATTGTTGTTTGCAATTTCTCACATTATCATACCTGGTGTAATTTTTTTAAGTTCATCGAATCAGTGAAAATTCTTTTATTTTTTAGAATGCATTGGCATCATTTATTATCTCATAGTTAATATATTTTAGAATTTTAAAAAAAATGTCCAGCATTAATCCATGACTTAAAGATGCCAGATCCATAATTTAAAATGAGTAAAACCAATATATAAAACAAACTTTGGCAAGTTTCAATTTGTGTAATGTTTCAAATTATAATAAATGTGTTGAACTTAAAATTAATTATTAAATTATATTTTATATGAATGTTATTTCATTGAAAAAACATTAAATTGTTTCTTATCTATAATTTTTAATAGCCTTATGTTCTTTCATTTTTGCATATCTATTATTTATTTCTCTGGCCCTTGGGAAAATATAGATCGATGATAATTCCTTGTATTTACAGACAAAAATTAATATGAGTGAAATTAAATAAATCTTTAAAAAATTCATTTTTTCTTCGACCTTTTTATACTTCAATTATTCGGTTCAATTATCTGACCGTTTTATTAAAACTATAAATACCAAATGCATTATATTATTTCTTGTTTGTTTACACAAATATACGCATAATTTTATTTTGATGTTTTTGTATAAAAACACATACATTTTCTATTATTTATACATGTTGTTTTATATATATATATAAATTCAATATGTATTTGTATGTACATATAGATACATGTATTTTCAATACATCTAAATATACTCTGTATTATAATATTACTATTTTATTATTAATTTTATTCATTGATTTGTAATACAAAACTCATAATTTGTTAATTAAAATTATATATGTTTCTATATGCAATGGAATTGTTAAAATAATTTAATTGATTTCACAATGTCACTCATTATATTATTGGTTTATTGTAGCACACATTGAAAATAATGTATTTAGGAATGTTTCATTTAGGATTATGACTAAATTTGAAATTATTACTCAATGTAAATATATATATAAAATTGTGAATGTGGAGTGCAGTTATATTTTAATGAAAACTAAAATTCTAAAAGCATAAAGTTAGAATGTAAACTTTACATATCCTAAAATGAATCCACGGATTGCTGATTTCAGAAGTCCTATCTATGATAGCAGCTTTATCATGACTTCTAATGCTATGAAATTCAGTTCATTTTTAAATCCAATGAATTATATTTTGCTGACAATAAACTTGTTTATAGAAACAGTACTAGAGTCAGAGCAAACAATTCTTTAAACATTTGCTTAATGTTTTCACAAATAATTACTTAAAAGCTTCCATTAATTCCATAATGTTGCAACATAAATTGCTCAAGCTGCAATCATTGTTATTAACTGCACAGTTTTTATTATTTTCAATATGTAACAAAGCAAGAAATCCATTTAGAGATAGATAAACTAAAAATAAACATAGCATTGGAGAATAACAAAATACCAGTCACAATTTATAAAATGTTGAGTTTCACATTAATACATGCAATGTGGAAATATTTTAACCAAAGGTGTAGTGAAAGAATAAACTGGACATACATGAATAATAAAGTGGTGTTTAACCTAAAAAAGATAAACTGATACAAATACCTAAAATAGAAGAAATGAGACATATATTAATAGAAGATATAGACTCTAAAATGTTTGTGAGGATACTACTAAAGAGATGGCACAAGTTGATGAGCTCCAAGATCTCAGCAGCCCATCACACAATAAAAGGTAAAAGAGCAGTTAATGCAGTTATTGGAATCCAAGAAGCAATAAAATATGCAAAGGAACAAAAACTAATAAAGTATTAGGCTATCAAAGTTGATTTTAAGTCAGCTTTTGATCTAGTAAATTGGTCATACTTAATAAATGCAATAAATGAACTAATATCTGAACACAGATACATGGTAAATGCAATAAAAAATTACTTAAGTAATGGCAGTATATCTTTAAAAAATTATATGAGAAAATCTAACTCCTTTATTCCCAAAAAGGGAATCCCACAAGAATCACCACTAACAGCCCTCTTGTTTGCAATCTATTTGGACACACTTATTAAAGAAATACAAAAAAAATTTCCAGGTATATATCTATCACACTTGAGTACAAAAATTCAAACAATTGCATTTATTGATGGCATGGTAATAATATATATATATATATATATATATATATATATATATATATATATATATATATATATATATATATATATATATATATATATATATATATATATATATATATATATATATATATACAACATGTAGATTATTATCAACACACTTGAAAAGTTTCAAAAACAAATAGGATCAATAATACAACCATCCAAATCATCTGCATAGTAATTAGCAACTGGGAAAAAATTTCCAGTGATTTTCAATCAAATCCATCAATGTTCCTAGAAATACTGGAAGCTTCTTCGTCAGCGAGTAAATCGTTTTTAGGCTTTATACCAATTGAAAATGACGATGAACAAAATATCTAAACAAACTAATCATTCATAAAATAGCCAAAAAAAATAAATAACATTTCACCCGTAAAACTAGAGCCAAAACATTTAATGGAATAGTCATAGAAATATTAAGTTACTATGGCCCTTGGATAAACCTATACAACAATACAGTAAATGAAATAAACAGAATAACAAAAAAGTACATTTGGGAAAAGGCAACCAAAATAATATTCATGGCTATGTTACAATTACCAATTAATAAAGGAAGGTTCAATGTAATAGATCTAAGAAAATATGTGTCATTTATTAAAGTAAAAATTCTAATAAATGTAATAAAGAGTAAAATTTTCAATCCACCAGAATGTGACATAAAACTATATAAAAAGATGGAAAAAGAAACAAGATCCTTTGTGGTTGACTTAGTTGTAGCATATAATGATTTATAAGATGAGCTAATTTAGAAGGGCTAAACTACAGTATCCTTAAAAAAAGTAACAAGCATCAGGAAAAGTCATGGCTAAACATATCCATAAGTAGAGTTCTAAGAAACTTTCAGTCAACCTATATACCCTAAAAATACATAAAAACCATCTATAAATTGATGAATTGGATACACCCCACAACAACATTTTTAAATAAAAGAAACTATATATGAATCTAAAACCAGGGTGCATAACCTGCAAGAACAGCAAAGAAACACTTGCACACCTGGTCAAAGAATGTAGAGCATTTAAACAAATAAGAATAAAAGTATTCAAAACCCCAATCATTAGTCTAAAAGTTATGATTAATAAACTCATCAAGAGATTTAATCCACACAATGCTACGGTACTTATCCACACAATTAGAACAATATGGAAAATAAGACGTTCATTAATATTTGATAATAAAAATATAATTGGATTTAAAAACTTGATAAAGGATGGGAAAAATACTTTGAGCAATGCTTAAAATACCAAGAAAACAAATGATTAAAATCTGGGGAGGAGCAGCACCTGTGAAATATGGCAATAAATAAGTTATGAAAAGAAGATATACAATTGACAAAGGCATAATGGCAACCAGCCAAAGATAAAATTAAGACAGACTAATAAGCAACAAAGTGTCATGACCCAATTACTAACACTCACTTATTAAATTTAATATAAGGACATATAATTTATTAAAATATTGGATAAAAAATTGTAAGTAACCAAAAACAAAATAAGATTGAAAAACAACAAAATCTTGTAAATATGTATATATAATGTCTTTTAATAAAGATAAATACTTAAAATAAAATTATTTTTTAATATGACTTAGATAGATCATTGCTGTATCCTTATTTTAAGAAGTTAAATCACTAATCATTTTACAGGTTTCTCTTTTAGAAATGATATTTTCTCTCACTTGAATAATGATCAATTCTTTTGATACTAATTTTTTGGCTCATGATGAAAATTAATATTGGTCTACAAATGTAAAGAATTTTTAAAAACTAACTAAATTGAATAAGTTGCAAAAGAAAAATTAAACACAAGTAGATAGAACATGATAATAATATTTGATGCCTTACTTAAAATCGAAACCCTATGAAAAGTCTTAGGGAAATGTTTCTATAACAGTCAGTAGCACTTGTACAATGGAATTTTTCAAGTGGTTTAACATTACCATTATTAGATTTCAAATTCAGTTATAATGTCTTGTGATTAAAATTATAACAATATACACTTTTAGAAGAATACTTTTAAATAAAAACATTTTATCACTAAATATAAAAAGAGTTAAGCAAATTAAATTGTCAATAAAGTTCTAACATTTAAAATACTACCATTTTATAGGATTTTCATTAAGAAATTTTTTTTTATATGAACATTGTCAGATTTCACGATTGTTTTTGGCTCTTGGCTAAAATTATTATAACATACACATCTAAGTATGTAAGATTTTTATTGAAATAGAATAAGTTATAGAAAGCAAATTGAAAATTAAATTTATACAGAAAGATGTCTGCCATTCTAGTATCCATTGTGTGTTTAATATTTGTTCTGTAAATCTTAATTTATTGAGAAAAAGTGTTTGTTAGTGATTTCTCCAAAAGCTTTAATTGTAGCAGATTTTACTTTATATATATAAAGTACTTTAAATATAATCATTTAAATAAATTATATAAATTTAATAATAATTTTAAAATACTTTTAAATATGCCACTCCAAGTTAAAATGTTATTAATTTTTTAGTGTCAATATTATTTTACATTTATATATAATTACATTATATCAGATAACTATCCTTTTAATATCCATATAATAATTATTTAAGATTTTTTTATTATGTTTATTTTGCTTTCTGTATTGGTCCCTTCTAAAAAATAGCTTTGAATATTCAATTTAATTTTATATTTTATTTTCATTTCTACAATATACAGTGTGATAAACTCTCAATACAGAAGGGCACCCAGTTCAAGCTATAGTAATTAATGGATGCAAGAAGGTTTGTGCATAAAATTCCTATCTAATGCTTATTCATCTAGTATCCCCAGACTAGTTTCTAGTTTGTAGCTGTCATCAGTGGTGATCAGTGGATGTTTAATGGTTTAATACTATTTCTGACCATGGGAAAATGCTGACCATGGTTATTAAAAAACCAAAAATACCAAAATGTATAGATATTGAAAGGGATTCAGATCACTATCACTATATAAGTGAATAAGCTTGGATTAAAAACATTATCTGTTTTTATTTTGGACCCAAGCATTATAGTTAGCTAAAAAGGTAAAAGATGGATGTATAAAATCCTAAGATCTAAGTGCAATGCTATCAGATTCAAGACTTTTCAATGATGAAAGCCACAAGTTAGAAACTTGTCTGGGAATATTGGATTTGTAGGCAATAGATAGATGCTTTATGCACAATGTTCTTGCATAGAGTGATTACTATGGCTTGCACTGGGTAGGACTGTTGTATGGAGAATTTTCTCACTGTTTTAACAGCTTGTATAAGCATAAAAAAGAGGATCATATTATGTTTAATAATTTAATATACAGTTTGCCCAAATATCTAAATGTAATATATATATATATATATATATTCAAAAGATGGCGCTTTACCAAAACCACCGAACAAGTGTAAAATTTGTTTACATAAACGAAAAAAGAGTCAGAATTAACTACCTCTTTCATTTGCTCACCCCCAGATCAGCTGATTTCAAGCTGGTTTGCTCTCCTCAGTGAGGGATAGAGTATAGAAACTAGATCTAAACACTGACTCTCAAGTGTTTATGCAAAACGTTTCTATCATAAACACTTGAGAGTCAGTGTTTAGATCTAGTTTCTATACTCTATCCCTCACTGAGGAGAGCAAACCAGCTTGAAATCAGCTGATCTGGGGGTGAGCAAATGAAAGAGGTAGTTAATTCTGACTCTTTTTTCGTTTATGTAAACAAATTTTACACTTGTTCGGTGGTTTTGGTAAAGCGCTATCTTTTGAACATAAATAACAAGTGATAGCAGGTTACGTGAGTAACTTGTTTTTGTTTTTCATATATATATATAATTTTATTATATTGTAACTTTTGTCATAGCAATGTAAAGACTACATGATTATACTTTGAATAACATGTGTGTATGTACACACACACACACACACACACACATATATATATATATATATAAGAAGGGTGAGGTCAAATATTCACGTCTAAAATTGGTATTAAATTGAGATTATTTATTTATTTGGTAAATATGCATAAAGGTATTCACTTAATTAATGTCCACTTTAATTAGAAAATAGACTACCTTAGAAATTCATTTAGATAATAATCCCAAAAAATCTAGATCAAGTAAAATAGGATTGTATACAAATGAGGTTGATGGTATACAAATGAGATAGATCTGTTTTCTCTTGTTGTTGAAGAAGAGGGAGGAATTATCTAAAAAGGTTAAACTAGTGCAATTATTTGGATTTACAATAGAAGTTATGAAAATATTTATTACACCATGATACCTTTCAGATAGAAACAAGAGAATAGCGCATTGGTTTTTACTATAAGCATATTTCCAGTTCTTCATATTAATTATTGTAAGCTTCTTGGAAAGAAAGAAACTGAATTATGCAGATAAGTTGCCAAAAAATGTATTTAATGAAAGGATAATACACTAATACTAAGCACAGCTGTATTCAACAATTGTTTAATTAGCAATAATACAAAAACCATTAAAAGGAGAAAAGATATCTAAAAGAAGATGAGAGAATTCAAAAACTAAAATGGTACGTTATTTTGAAGTTAAAAATTCAATATTTTATTTTATTTTTTCTTTTATATTTAAATTATACCGGATTATTAAAAAATAAAAATATTTAAATTAAAAATATTCAAGGAATGAATTATGCTTTAATTTATATACACAAATATGGATGAAAGTACTACAATAAAGACTGTACAAAATATTAGATTTTTATATGTATGTGGATGGCTCTAATAAAGAATTAGAGAAAATAAAAGATATGAACTTTTGATTATGATATCTGGCTTGATTAGTTTATGCAAGAGGAGACTGTAAAATAATATAAAGATGAGAATAAGTGTAAAACAATAGATATAAAGTTTAATGAGAAGCAACAAAATATAATGGTAAAAGAGCAATATCAATGTTGTGAGAATTTCAATTAAAATTAATCAATTTATAAAAATCCAAATATTCAGAGGCAATGCAGGAGAGATGCTAATGAAACAGCTGGATAGCATAGAAAGATAATTTGATTTAAATCAACTGATAAAAAAACAAGTGACAATCAGCATATAACAATTTAAACAGATCTTATAATGAGAGGTGGAATTCATTAATAATTAAACCAACCACTTATTAAGAATGTAGGAACAATTTTTGAGTAATTATGGTCAGAAGAGAGATATAAAACTATCCAGTAACAGATCATTCAGGAAAGAATATGAAACATATACCCAGTTTCTTAGAAGATCAATTGCCTAAGTAAGAACATTATTTGCATGCAGAATCACCAAAAGCCAGATAATTAAAATAATAAGGCATAGTTTTCTTCATTTCAGATAGAACAGTTGGTTATCAGTACAAATAGCAAGATAATTGAAGAGGTTGTTGATTTTTTTGAATGCATTCAATATGAGCTATCATAATTGGAATGTAGAAAATAATTTGTCCATGACAGTCCAGCAATCATCTACAAAAGAAGATGCATGTATCAGCAGTATTAACCCAAAACTGATCCTATAGATGATGAAAAAGAAAAAAGGTGAAGCTTGAATAACATTAATAGAACTAGAGTAATATATTGCTCTAAAAGTCAATCTAGTTCCCAAAGGGTGTTTTTGCAAAGCAATCACTATCTTCATCACTTGTTCCATGTGCATGTGAGATACCTACCAAATATAAAAAGTCATAGCAAACTAAGAGGGTGCTAAACATGCAAAGATCTTGATAGAATGTCCTTTATGTTGAAGAAAATTATGAAAGAAGGGAACATAGTAAAGAGAAGAGAACTGATAGATGCATTGGCAAATTTGACTTGTGAATGAAAGAATAATGTATCTCAGAATATAAGGCAGATGTGTCCTAAAGTAGATGTTAATATTGAGGGGCTAGATGTCAATGCACTTCTGGATTCTGGAATGCAAATATCCATGATTTGTGAAGAATTATATGAATGCACCATGGCTGTTAATCCTTTTATACAAGTCCTTCCAATAAAGTTGATACAAGTAATGTTGATTATTAAAAAAATACAGCTAGTCTCAAAACAAATATGGATTAATCTTAAAAATAAAGAAAATAGATTTACATGATGTGTTTTTGATACTAAAAAGATTGATCTATGATATAGTGTTTGGATCACATTTAAGCATTAATTTAGTGATATACTCAACTATGCAAAGGATCAAGTGATTGTACAGAGAGAAAATTTTAATTTTGCATCTACAAATTGTATTTTTCTAATAAAATCACTTATATAAAGTTAAAGGAAGATCTCCAGGATATGATAAAATGCATCCACATGGGTGTATTGGCTAAAGGATTATGGAAAGAGTGAAGTATTCTCTGAGATACCAAGTGTTATTAAGAAGTATGTGAATCATATGAAGTTAAGGAAATTTACTCATATCACTATAGATCATACCCCATCCCTCATCAATATCAATATGAAGTAGAAAAACAATTCTAGCAAATGATGTAATGGGAATTGTGACTAAATGCTTGTCACCTTATAACAACTCATTGCTGGTTGTGAAGAAAAAAGATAGATCAGTGAGACTATGTCTCAATGCTAGGCAATTAAATAAAATTACAGTTCCAGATAAGAATATTTCACCACCAATTCATGAATTAATTAAATTTTGAAAACAGCAAGCTTTTATCACATTTGATTTAAGATCAAGCTATTGGCTGTTAGGCATTTCAATATTATGGCTACTTTTATCAATTTCAGTGAAATGCCATTTGTATTGGTAAATAGTAGAATGGCCTACTGAAATGCTTGGACCAGATCTTATTAGAGGAAGTTAAATCTATAGTAACTATATATGTAGACAACATGGTAACTGCATCTAAAAATCTTCAAGAGCACTTTATCTATCTAGAACTTTTCTTTAAAGAATATAAATGTAAAGGGTTATGAATAATATAAAAAGAGCACCTTGATAGCTATTGAGGTGGTATTTTGGACCATAGTAAAAAAGATGGTATTAGTCCACATCTTGATAAAATAATGGCCTAAGAAATTTTTAGACTCTGAGAACTCATAAACAACTAAGATCATTCTTAAGCCTGTGTAACTATTATCACAAATTTTATCTCAATTTCACATTGGATATGCAATTTCTTTTGAAATTATTAAAAAAGAATGTAACTTGGAATTGAAAATCCAAACATGATGTTTGAAAAAAAAAAAAAGAAAATATATTGATACAGTGGTGTTGGCATATCCTGCTTTTAATAACCATTTTTACATCCAAACTGCTATGGACTGAGAGCAATTATTTGTCAAATTCAAGAGATTAAACAATAAGGAGTTTTTTTCATTTTCTGAGTAGATTATTAAAAGATCTGGTGTTGAATTAAACAGCCAATAAAAAAAGTCGTGGCAGTAATTTGGGTTTTTCAAAAATTTAGAAAATTCCTTTTGGGATCAAAAGTTATAATGATTATATATCAACCATAGCTACCTCACTAATAATCAGTTAGTGCAATGAAACTTCTTACTTCAGGAATATTGGTATTCAGTTCAATATTCCAAGGTTGTAGAAAACATTGCAGACAATTTGCAAAGCAGCATTTAAGTGTTGATGATGTGTTTAAGCCTCTTTTAGTCTAGAGATAGATGAATTTATGGAAAACAGTTTAAAGATCTTGACTCAGGTACAAAGAAAAAATGACAAATACTAAGATATAATTAATTATATGGAATTGAGATTAGATTAGAAAATGAATTGTCATCAAAAAAAAGAAAGTCATTGTATAGATATTTGATGAGGAATAAACTTTTGGACTACCAAGTAAAAGAGAACAGATGGATAATTTTAATTCCTTGCAGCCCTAGAAAAGATTTAATCAGTTATGTATACAAATTATATGAACACATTGGTCCTCACAAGATAGAATATTTATTATGTAAGGTTCCATTGACCAAAATATATTGTAGTATAATACCTGTATTAAGCAATTGTGGAATTTTGTCTCCAAATAAAGCATGGTAATAGATCATGTGCAGGCACACTATGGCCAATATTACTTAAATCCTAATGAAATTCTGGCTATTGATTACTCTGGTCTCTTCCAAAAAAAAAAAATGAAGCTAGTAAAAAATATCTTCTTTGCTTATCGCAGCCATCATGGTAATTATTTAATAAATTAGGTTGTTGATGATATTATGCTAAATCTCATTAAATATGTTGAGTGTACTATGAATATTAAAAACTATTTAAAACTTAGAATATCATCCATGATTCCTGAATGATATTGTCTATATAATTACTTTTAAAATTTAAGTGGTAGATAAAGTATATTCACTTTACTTTTTTGTAAGCAAATCCATAAATAATTAAAAATAATATTGTTATTAGTGTAATTTTTAGTAATATCTTTTTGAGAGGTTTAAAGTAGAAAACAAATCCCTTTATTTTTTTAGTTTGATAAATTAATTTATCAGATAATTTTTAGTTAATTGTGTGATATTCATATTAAAAAATTTATAATTTACTAATAATGAAATAATTTTAAATATTAAGATGAAATGCCATTTGTTATCTGTCTATGCAATCATGAAAACATTAAGTTTGGTTTCACATTGGTAGCAGGTTTTTAAATAAATGGGACAGCATATAATTTTTTTTTATTCTGTGATCCAAAAGCAATTTATTAGGATTACTCTGGTGAAGACTTTAAGATCAAGATCTTCTGATAGAATGATCTAATGTGTATTTTTTTATATAAAAGATGAGATCAATTCTTGGATATAAGACAATGTAAATTTTTGTTTTAAAAATTGATTATAAATTTTTGAAAGATGGATGTATTTAGAATCTACAATTTAAAAACTGCAATTGAATTCAATGCCAAAAGCATTATATGAATATTTCATAAAAAACTTCCTTATAAATGTACTTACATATTGGATAACCATAAGAATATTTTCAGCAATGCCTACTACTACTACTATAAAAAAGTAAATTACTGTTAGGTACTTTTAATCCAGTAATAAACTAAATTGAATTACATCATCATTCATATATGAATTTTGATTTGTGAAAAAATTACCATATCAATTTAAGTAGCCATCTGCAAAGTTAGTCCGAAATTATAGTGAACTCATTATTAAAATCTTAAAAAGAAATGACATCTTTACTGACATTTGAGACCATATTATTATCAATTTAATTCATGTATAATTACTTTCAGCTATAAGATTAGTATACAAATTATTTTAGAATAAATGTAAAATGAACCTAATCATGGCAATGGAAGATTTTTGGTCAATAATAAAAAGAACCTATAATAATAGGTTTATAGATCAATTCTGTAATATCATAAATATATACTTAGTTTTTTAGAAAGTCAGATGACAAACAAACATTAAAGTGTGAAGAGAAGCACAAAATCTTTTCCCTTTAAATTAACGAAACTGATATTTTTTATTTTTCTAAACTGAGGAATCTGAGAATTTAGGCTGCTAGACTTTTGCATGTTATATTTATGCCAGTCTTGTTGAAATCATTCAGAAATGATACTGATATTTGAGCAAAAATGTTACCTTTTATGAGATTTGAGTTACATTGTGGAAAAAGTTATTTTCATCAGTTTATTACAAAATTAATACATTTTTCCATTTGTGCAATAATAACTGATATACTTTGAACTGCTGCTTATATAGAGAATTGAATATGTTTATGATAAGAAAAACTAGTGGAATACTAATGGCACTGACAGTCATAAAATTTAAACTCTCTCCTCCTTTATATGAATGAAATAAGTTGTGAATCATAAAGAGCCAGCCAGATTAGTAGCATTCCATCAGATTAACTATTAATCTTATCCAAATTTTAAAATAATTCTAAATGAGTGAAATACATTTTTTTAAAAAACAATAATGGCACTTTATAAAAAATTTGAGCTTCAGGGTGACAAACCTGAAGCCCTAATCCATGAACTTTGAGCTCCAAAATCCGCTATTTTACCACTGTATGGAGCAAACATTTCCTTAATAATACTAGATAATGTGTCTAGAAATAATATTCAGTACCACATGAATTCCAAGTATACATGCACGTGTGAATATAAAGAGAGTATTTTTTATTTTGGAAAATGTTTTGGAAAATTTTCAGTAATTATAAAAACGTATTTTAAATTATACATTTAAAAAATCTTCAAAATTAAATATAAAATTTAGAACTTGTAATTTATGTGATACTATTTGTTAAGTTATATACAGTGTGTGTTCAAAAGCATATATCTACGGTCATACATACTGCATTATAAATATTCCCACAATTGTATACAATATAAATTCTTTGTTTTTAAGTGCAAATTCATTATTTTCTAAATTAATGATGCCCTTATAACCGGAAACACTACAAACACTTGAATAAATATAACCTTGAATTTTTTTTTTTTTTGTCTTTAACCTCATTCATTTTTTACAATAATATACAAAAGGACAATTGCTCAGTGATGTAATAACCGGTTCAAAATACCAAAAGAATGAACCATTCATTATTTTCACTATGTGAAAAAAAATTGAAAAGGAAAATAAAATAAATAAAAAAATTAAGTTTTAAATAAATATATTAGTTGAAATGTTCATCTTTGACTACTCTTAATGATATTGTATCAGCATTGTTAAAAATATATATAAATAAATGCGTACGCTCTAAAAATATGAATAGTATAAAGTGTTTTTTTTTTTTTTGTAATAAAAATGTGATATAAGAATTTTTAGTGTTGCAAGTTTTGGATGAGATTAGATATTTGCTAATTACAACGTGTATAAACCCGAGAAAGCAAACATTTTTATGGCTTACAAACTTGTACAATTTACTTTACATGTATCCCTAATTCTCTTTATTTAAAAAAAAATAACAAGTTTCTTGGTCTGAAAATTCAATTTTAAGTAAACTTTATTATTATAAACTTACTTTCTATAAATCCATTTGAAATAGTTAATATAATTAATTAACTTTATACGAGATATATTTATTAGCTGATGTATGATTCGCGCTTCAAAATACACATATAAAATTTAAAAATTAATAAAAAATAAACTATAATCTTCTATATTTTGAAATGTAATTTTTTTTTCTATATTATAATTTTTCAATTTCTAATGCATACATATTATATACATTCACCTTATGTATATATTAAACACTATTATATACGCTTCACCATTATCTGTAAAACTCGGTATCCATATCAGGGTTCATTGTTTTAGCGGGCTACTGTACTTAAATACTCTTGCAATTGTTTTTTAAAGTATATTGAATTGAAATATTTATTCCAAAATGATGTTCACGTATTTAAAAAGGAAATGTATTTAGAATTAACTATCATATATATTTTCATTTAGTTTAAGAATGTGCTTACGTTTACATTCTCTGGATAATTTATTAAAAATTTATGTTGTGTATTTAACTATAAATACAATAAAATATTCAGCTATACTTTTGCTTTTGTTATTTTTTGATTCAAATATGTAACACACATTTTTTTTTTGTTTACCCTAACCTAATCAAGATTGTTATTTTTCACTTTCTTCTATTTATATTTAATTTATCTGATATTTAATTATGTCAAATTGTCCTATTTTATGAACATCCAAACTTCTTTTTATTTTACTCTAAGACACTTTTTTTTAAAAATCTTAGACTAAATTTTCAAAAACTATCTTAGATATTAATCTTTTTAACAGGCCATAAGTTAAGTCATATTATTGTTTAACTTTCACCATTTTACATAGTAGCATTTATGTTTAGAATGTATAGTGTGTTCACATGTCTGTACAGAATGCAAAATAATTGGGTCAATGAAAGAATTGGATAATACAAATTGAATTGTAATAATTTAATTATTATAAATTGAATGTTATTGTATTCTCAAATTGCAGAAAGAAAGATAATTAGTACCCATATTTGATATCTAGCATGCAAAGTAGATTGTAAAAAAGCAAAGATATATTAATGATAATAAGCTGATAATTGTTTTTAATAGAGTTAAATATTGAGTTTTAATGACATGAATTTAATTTGAAATATGACATTATTATGTGGAAATCATATAAATATTATAATTTGTGCATACTTCATATTTATATGTAACATACTTTGGTAATTATTTATAAGCTGTAAGATGTCTAAGTATGATATTGATTCACTTTTGAAAATCAAGGAACTAGTATTGATGTATCTACCTATTTTGTGCATAATTCATTATGAGATTTGATGTTAACATTGGTTAACATTATTACAACTTACCTAAAGTTGAATGGAGAGGATTTGTTCTTATTACCCACATTAAAAACAACGGTAATAAATTGAATGGGAGTTACATACAAGAAGCCCAAAATTTTAGCAGTAAGAACTACATCTAATTTTAAAATTAATAAAATGTCCTCTTGGATCATTCATCAGTAACAAACATTCAGATTGATAATAACAAAATTTCAATGAAAATAACTTGAAAAGATCTTTAGATATAAGGTCATAACTTTTAAAATGAGAATATAATTACTCAAGCTATGGAATTCACAGATGTAAACATTGTACAGTGAAGAAGGATTAAAAAATTATTTAATTTGTGAAAATGTTGATGAAAACTTTTGAGAATATATAGACAGTAAGAAAATGAACAATAGAAATTTGATCGGATTATACCTAAAGCTTTGATTGAAGTACATAACAGGCTGAAATTATATTAATTTGTAAAATCTTGATATATTTAATTTATTAAAAAAGTATATAATGTTTGGGAAAAAAGAAAATGATCAGAATTGAAAAGTATAAACTCCATTATTATAATAATGAATATTATTTTGAAATACCAAACAAGAGATAAATAGTTTTGAGATATGCTGTTTACATCATCCTTAAAGGTAAATGTCAATTTGATAGCATATAATAATTATTATAACAATAAAGTAATAAATTCAAGTACTGTATTTCCCTGAAAATAAAACCCGATTTTATATTAATTTTTCCACCAAAAGATGGCATAGAGCTTATTCAGCAGCATATAACAACTTTTACTACTGCTTGAATACATAACATTTAGTATTTTAATCATATCGTAGAACATTCTTGTTTAAAACAGGCAAAACTCACTACACAGCAAGCTAGAGTAATCAATGGATGCCAGAAGGCTTATGCATAAAATACCCATCTAGTGCCTACTCATCAAATATCTCCAGACTAGTTTCTGGCTTATGGACTTTATCAGTGAAGAGCCTTGGATCTGAGAGCACTGCATCTAGATCTTAGGATAATGCAACCTTCCAGCAACCACCTTTTATCTCCATCTTCATCTAACTACAAAACTATGAGTCTTAAACTGAAAACACCTTAATGTTTTCAATCCAAGCCCATTAGCAACTATATGACTATATAAGCTAATGGTCTTGGATTGAAAACATAAGGTGTTTTCAGTTTAAGACTCATAGTTTTGTAGTTAAATGGAGATAAAAGGTGGTTGCTGGATGGTTGCATTAGATCCTAAGATCTAGATGCAGTGCTCTCAGATTCAAGGCTCCTCACTGATGAAGGCCATAAGTCAGAAACTAGTCTGGGGATATTGGATGAATAGGCACTAGATGGGGATTTTATGCACAAGCCTTCTGGCATCCATTGATTACTCTAGCTTGCTGTGTGGCAATATATATAGTGAGTTTTGCCTGTTTTAACAGCAGTTATACACAAGCATAAGGAGGTGGTCATGTGATGTTTATTGGCTTAAAACATTCTTGTTCAATACAAGAATATTAAAAGTTATTTACATTCTGTTAAAATAGTAATACTCAATTATAATGAGTGCATAACAATTACAATAATTAAAGAAAAGATAATTAAACATTTAAAAATACTTATTTTAAATTAATACATGAAGTGTTAGGCTGGACTGATTAATTTGTGAATTAAGACGACCATTAATAATAAGTTTCTGCTTGTTTGGATATCAATGTTGATTTATTTACAATATATATATATGGTTGGAGAATATCAGACTGAATGAATGGACATTGATAAATAAAAAATAAAATTGTAATCACAAGTTTATTGAAATAAATAGTTATAAATCTGCCTCCAAAATAATTCTGAGTAACATTTATTCAAATACAAAAGTCTACATTTATATCTATTTATACATTCATTTCTTTATAATTTAATACATCCATCATATGTTTCAATAGGTTGACAATCGTATGTAGGAATTATATTTGGGGTAGGGTTTTTATATGATTAGCATCCTGAAAAATCATGCTAGGCTTATTTTCTGAAGTCTTATTTTCAGGGAAACAGGGTGTTAAACTGATTTATGTAAAATTTTGTTTTCTTGGAATTCACCTATCAAAGTAAACTATATTGTAATAGAAATAGCATGATATTTTTTTTGAAAATATGATATGTTTAAATCTATCTTTTATAAATGGGAGTTGTTTAATCTCTCAAATATATTCTGCCTAATACAAGTTTTTTTAATGTCTTTTCTTTCATTATAACCTATTCATATATACAATATCAAAGTGAGTTTTAAATAACTTTATTAAATCTTTTATTGACAAACAGAATAAATACTGAATAATATTTCATTAAGTGGATAATCTCTAGTTTAATGAATGACTAATAAAAAGTATTAGCCGAGAGGTCAGCGCATTGCAGACAGTTGTCACGGGTTCTCTTCCTGGCCGATGCTTTGACAGATGGAAAAAAAAGTATTAAGAATAAATACTGACTTTGACAAAAATTCTCACAGTTATATTTACATTTTTTTTTCTAAATTCAAACTACTAATTAAAAATTGTGTAATCTATTGATAATTTTTCATTGTAAAATCTCTAACAATATCCTAGTTGTATATAAAATTCAAACTGTAGATTAAAATTCTCAATTTTATTATGATTCCATTTTTGCAATGGAATCCTAACAGCTAAATAAATTTAACGGTCTTTTTTTAAAAAAAAAAAAAAAAATCACAAGTTGTATTCTAAACATCAATCAATTTTTCAATCATTTCTTATGATCTTTAACCTCTATATTTAGAAATAAGATTCTCAATAATCATTACAACTTTTTCTTTCACAACCTATTTTTATTATTATTTTGACAGTTAACATTATGATGATTTATATTATTTGCATTTATTCTTACATCTTTCAAAATATCTAGTTTCTTTATTAATAATATATTTTTTTTTGTCTCAAATACTGTTTTACTTCTGTAACACTCCTTTTTATCATCCAGACTGTTTTATGTTCTTATAAAAAGTAAAAGTTTATTCTTTTTTAAATTTATTTTTTAAGCAACACTCTTCTAAAAAATCAATTAATCTATTTTTTATTTCCTTTTACGGTTAAGCTTTGCCTTTCTTCAATATTTTTATTTTTTATACTGGGACAACTGCTTGTAAGGCAGCTGTGTTGACCACTCGGCTACCAATGCTTGACAACAACAAAGTTTTTTTTCTCCATTTTTTTTTTACTATTGTCATACTTTATTTTGAATTTACTTCACTTTTTAAAAAATAATTTTCATTTTATTTTATCATTTAATTTATTATTTACATAATTCAAAATAAAGAAAATGATGCTATAATTTTGCTTTTTGAGTTTATTAGTGAAACATTTCATTTTTAACTATTTTGCTTTAATTATTCTGGAAGATTCCTTTAATTTTGGACACTATTTTAATGATGCTGTCAAGTCAACATCATTATTTTTAGCAATCATACAAAAAGCACTTTACCAGAGTGACTCATCAACTGCTTTCTTTTGTTAAACTGCTAAAAAACACCTCCTTTATTGCAAACATAAAATCCATCCACCTCACTACTGGTTATTCTTGTATCTTTTTAAACTTCATTTATTTAATTTATTATATTATTAATAATCTAATTAGTTTTTATTATTATTTATAATCAATTCCACCACTTTTGCTTACAAGACAATTTTACATGTAGATCAATGCACAGTCAAACTGAAATTTGTTTTTCTACATGCAATTTGTTAAATTACTGACATTTTTCTTTCTACAATAATTAATTATCCACCCTTTTCTTAACTTCTTACTTAATTCATAGTATTTTACAATTTTTAATGCATTATTAGTTCATATCTTAAGCAGCTATTTTATAATTTTTCAGTTAATTTTCATATGATTTATATACTTTGTCATTATTTTGTAATTTTGACAACACTAATTCTACTTCACATCATTTCATTCATTATTAATATTTTGTAATCATGACTAATCACTGCTTTCACAGATAACTTACACAGAATTTGTATGCAGACAGAGTTCAAATATAAACTAAAAAATATTCATTGAATTACTCTGGTTCAATATTTTCTACATTTTTGATGAAGTGTCAAATGCAAACATAATTAGTTCATAAATAGGATTACTAAGAGACATGTTCTATGTCAAATATAATAATAAAATGGCAGAATGCTTTTATTTGAAAACTTTGTTTGAAAATTCAGACTATTAATTTGAATATCATAACAAAAATGAAAAGTAGCTTTTGATTGTCTATAGTATAAAATTGTGCTTCTATCATGGAAGGCTAAGAAATGGAAATTAGTATCGAATTTAATTCTCCAATATCATTTAAAATATGCTGATCATTCATGTATGTATAATTATTTTACAGTTAGCATAATATAAAGAAGCTTACCTGCTTCCAAATACAGAATAAAGATAACTTTTGTCTAAATAATGAAGTTAATTGACTTCTAAAATCCATTATAATTTTAAAATCTCATATAAAAAATAATGAATCATAATAGTTTCTGTGGTAAAAAAAAAAAAACTAATCTTTTACAATAGATTTTAAAAAAATAAAAAAAATTTAATAATTAACAAATAAACATTTTATTGGGATTACTATTAATCAATAACATTTACACATAAATGAAAAAAATAAACTGTTTATTAATAAACACCATATCATTCCATTTTTTTAATGTTAAGCATTTTTAAAGAATGCAGTAACTATATTGGCAAAAACAACATTAAATCTATATTCCATTTAAATCTAATTATTTAAAAATAAAATAAATCAGAAATAAATAACAAAAATTAAGCTAATATACAGTTTTTGTGCCCTTTAGGTATTATATAATCTTTTATATATATATAATTGCTTATTCCTTGTTTTTTGCTTCAAAACTGAAATTTCATCAAATAATGTAAACATTGTTTTACTATTGTTATAACATTCAAATTTAAATAAAAATTAAACAAAGTTTTAAAAAAAAAATTAATTAGCATCATCTATATTTTCTAATTTATATTTGATACACTTTATTATAAAATCAAAGTCTTTTACAACTACATAATGATATGTTTTTATTAGTTTATGAGAGTACTTACATTTATGTCTGAAAGAATTACTGCCTTTCAATCTTATTTCTGTGTAGTATTGAATAAAAATTAAATAAATAAATTTATTTTGGTACAGGTTATTACTATAAGTAGTCAAAAAGCTTTTGATTATAAATAGTAGCTTTTTTTTCTTTTGATGGAAATTTTGTCATTTTCTTTATGAGGAAGACATATTACTTTCATATTAGCATTATGCTATAATCAATGTTGCAAAAGACCACTACTTAAAAAAATAGCAGACATTTTGAAAAGTTACTACAAAAAATAGTTTTTTAAAAAAAATAGTAAGTATATATTGATATTGATCAATATGGTGAATCTGAGAAAATATTGTCAAAATTAAAGACATTGTTAAATGTTTCTGTATATATTTTATTTTTTGCCAAAAGTTCAAAAATACATGAAATTAACTTATGTCTGTAATCACTAAAATATCTAGTTACTGGACTGATTATAAATAACTTTATATTACTTTTTCATTAATAAAGAATATCTATTCCAACTTTAATTTTAAATACATGCACTATAGGTGTAATAAAATACTAATAGAATTATCTTTTTTTTTTTTATCTCTACATGACTTTTTTTACTTTATAGTTTTTGGGACCCAGTAGGACCATTCTACATGTAGAAAAGGAAGACAATAGCTCACAGTAATAGAGCTAGGGGAATGCCAAATTGACAGGTATAAAAATATAAATAAAATTTAAATATGCATACGAATACAATATTTGATAATGTATTATTTGTTTATACAAAAGTATTAAAATTTATAATCCACAAAGAAAGTATCTCAAGAAAATTGTTGAAACTTAACCAACAGGCTATGATATAGTACAGATTCATTTCATTCTAAGAATCAACAATGTTTTAGTAATAGTTCCATTACAAAAGATGTACTTGCAAGAAAAAAGGAGGAATGCTTTTATTTATTAAATAACAGGACATGCATGCACATGAGTAGACCCTAAAAATATATCATAAAATTGATTGCTGATTACCATTTTAGATAGCAACCAGTTTAAATGTTTTTTTTATAATTTCTTTGCATTCCTTCATATATTCATGTATATTGCTTACAATAACTGCCCTCATATACACTTTGATGCAATTTTTTTTTAATATAATTCCTTTATTTTTCTGACAATTTCGACTGTCCTGCTGTCTTCATCAGAGCATTCTTAACTTCCTCTACCCTTTCTTAACCTCCTCTATCTTTTAAAATATAAAGGAGGTTAAGTATGCTCTGATGAAGACTGCACAACAGACAAAACTGTCAGGAAAATAAAGAAATTATATTTTTTAAAAATTTGCATTAAAGTGTATATGATGGGTGAGAGTGTTAATTCTTAGAAAAAATGATTGGATAAGTAATGAAAATTTGCTTAAAAGAAAACTATAAATAGTAATTTTCAAGAAAGTTATGTTTAAAATTTTAATGCATAATTATGATTTTACATCAGTATTAGCTAGATAGAAATAACTGGTTTTTGGAATATTTATTTATTTAAACATCGTTATTATTAAAACTATATTTACATATTTATAAAAATCGATTGTCAAAAAGTTTGCGAATAACTTTTTTTTGGTCAATGATAAAATTTGAAGACTATTTTTTTTTGTCCCTGAATCAATATCAGGATAAAAGAACATCACAGTCAAAAATGCTGAGCTCTGACTATTATTGAGCTAGAGTTGGAGATTTTCATGCAACTGACCATCTAACTGCTTTACTGGTGACAATCTCATATTCATATTTTAATTCTCATATGCAGAAATTAGTTTTTATAAAATTTTATTTTTTATTGTTTTTTTAATCTTAATGAGAGAATGATGTACGTGACAGCAGTCTTATATATGTTTGCCGTGCACATATGAACAGTACCATAAAAAGTTTTTTAAGTCTATTGAAGAGAGAATAAGTATAGAGGATTTGAACTCAGATTTTCAAGCACCCTTCAACTATCCACACTATCTCATTCAACTGATACACATGACCACACACATGTAGAAAAGATTAATAATCACCAGTATACGTATTTCATGCTAAACCAGCACTCATCAGTTGATAAGTGATGAGATGGGGGTTTTATGCATAAGCCTTCTGGCATCCATTGATTACTCTAGCTTGTTGTGTGTGGCAATATATAGAGAGAGAATAAATAAATTAGTGAAACAAAAGCAACAACAAATTATTAAACATTAAATATAATATTTTATAAATATAACTGATACTGATTTAAAAATTTTCATAATTTATAATCATTTCATTCGACTTTAAATTATAAGTATTATTGCTATTTTGTTTTTGTTTTGTCTAAAAAATATATTTTTATTTGTTTATTGTCGTCAATGTTTTCTAACATCAAACATCGTAAATTTTCTTATTTGTATTTCAGATAATTAATTATTGAACGAATATAATTTTGATAAGTGATGAGATTTTTTTTGTGATAATTATAAAGATTTTCAACTTAATGTAGTTGTTAAAGGTTTAAAATGTCTAAACAGAAATAGTTTTATTGTCTCTTTATAATTGTTTAAAATCACTAATTCTTTTTTTTTAATCAGAATTAAATGAGATCCACAAACAAAAAAATAAAGAGAAACCAATTTATAAGTCTATATCATTTAATTGAAGGAAATATCTGGAATATATAACATTGCTGATTCACTAACTTTTTCCACAAATCATTGTGACACTTTTAAAATATCATTTTAAGATCATCTAATTCTAGATTATTACAAACGTGGGATAACTTTACAATGCTGTTTATCTAATATACAAGCAAAATCCATGTCTTAACGGGAATGAAGATAAAAAAAATACTAATTACATGCAAAATAAATTAAACTCTAAGAAAAAATAAGCCACCAAAATGATTCTATAAAATTGATGAATAAACTTTTTACCTTACTTGAACTTGATCTGGGAACATTAATTTAGTTGTGAGTTTTAAAACAATGTCACTCTACTATTTCTAATTTGAAAGCAACATAAATGGCTGAACAATTATCCACTCAATTACTATATACCACTGAACTAATCTGCTTAGAAAAACTGATTTTAAAAAATGTTGATTAGTTAAATAAGCTATTATAATTAGCCTGTCATTAAAAATCCAAGAAAGTAACCACTTGATTTATTAAATCATAATACAATTTTAATTTAATTATAAGTCTATGGAGTTGGATCTTCATCATTCACAAACACCACCTCTTTAATATTAGATAATTATATGTTCATTATATATTTATATCACTCTAAAATATAATTTTGCTGGAGTTAAATAATAGTATTTGTATTTTTTAAAAAAATAGAAGCAAAACTATCATAACTAAATCAGGATTTTTAAATATTAGTATATTTTTAAAAAAGTTATTAAAATTAGCAACATTTTATAAACAGTAAATTTCATAATAAAATAACTTTAATGGTGAGCTAAAAATGAACAGTTATTGCAAAATAAGGTAATATTAACTATAGGAAATTTGTGATGCTCCAAAATCCAGGAGGAAAGTTAGCTATCTTTATTAATCTGCAATGATTACTCTATGAATTACATTAAGAAGATTAATATAGGTAAGAATATATGGCATGGCAGCTGATTACTTCAATAATTTTTTACAGAAGTTTAGTAGAAATTGCTTTGTGGATTAAAGTTAGAAGAACATGATGCAAAAACAAGATTACTTAAGTCATTTAGATTTTAGAACTACGAAAATTATTTTCCAAATATTGCAAGAGTTATGAATACAAAATAGTAGAAGTTACATTAAATACTAAAACAATCTATTGTAATATTAAATGTTTTTAAAAAGTGAAATAAATAGAAGTTCATGCAAATTAGTAGCATAGTTTACAATTTAATAGATAAAACTAATATTACAATTAAACTTATAAGAGGTGTTTTCTATAGAAATAATAATATTAAAAGGTTTTAATAAATGTGTTTTATCATTGCTTGCTTATTGGAATTGTGACTTGCATACTTCAATAAAAACTTTCTTAGTTGTAGTCCAAATAAAACTCCATTTTTTTTTTACATATTCTTTACAAATTAAACATTTATATATATATATATTTTTTTTTAAATAAGAACATAAATTGTGAATAAGTTTTACAAACATATTGATGGGCAACATTATTTTAGGCCTTAAAAAAGGTTTAATATCAATATAGAATTCTAGACATAGTTATAAAACAGCTGGGTAAATTAAAATTATTTTTGATAGAGAATTTATGTTGGTAAGTGTAAATGCAACATTTTAAATAATGTATTGTCTTAAATGAACATTTTAATTCATTATTTGATTTTGTTAGATTTTTAGAAACTGATGTTTTTCTTAAATTACCTGTAATTTTAATAAAAATATAGTTAAATATTAAAATTAAGAGATTGTATGTTGTGTCAAAAACTGAATTTTTAGTGATTTTTAACTGATTGAAATATATAATACTAGGTATGATTATGCTGGTGGCTATCTTAAAAAAATTAAAAATAAATTAAATGTATTATAATTTTATTCATAGTCTTTCATTTTATATACTGTCATTAAAGACAAAGTAAAAAGTACTTCGGTGTAAATAAAAGCTTAAATGATGCTGTAAAACTTTATATATGTTCTGTGAATTAAATCAACAAATGATAAAAAAGCCGATTTTTTTAATAAAATGAATTTTTATGATTGTAAATTTTATTTTTAAAAATTAATCTTAATTTTTTTAATAATATATTATAAATAAATATATACAAATAATAAAACATGACACAAAAATATAATAAATATTAATTTTATTTTAAATTAATGATAACATTGTGAATATACATAAAAACAATTGTTGCCAGAAAGAAAATTCAATTTAAACTCCACCTAAACAAATAAACAAAGACATTATTGGAAAAAAAAACTTTATTATGAATAAATAAAAATCTTTAATGAAAGTTGTACTTCTATTGTTGAACTAAAACTTGTTTCTTAAAATAATCAAATATAAATTATGGAATTTTATTACAAATAAAATTATATTAATTTTAGTTATTTATTAATGCATATGATTTGTCTTTGTATTTGCATATAAATATTTTAAAATAACTCATGAAATATTATTATTTTCATAATATATATATATATATAGATTAAGTTGAATCCAAGCTAGGAGTTGATAAAAGAAAAAAACATTGAATGACTAAATAATTTTTATTTTAACAAGAGATAACGTAATATTGGAAATGTATTAACTAACCAATATATACACAATGTATTAAATGAAACAAGAATTAAATAGTTTTACTAAAATTAGGCTGATAGTATGATAGAAAAAAGGAAAAACTTTAAAATGAACTTAACAAATAATGATAAATAAGTTATGAAAGAATAGATCAAAATATAAATAGGATTCATATATATATCATATATATATATATACAGTTTATCACAGTGGTAGAGTAATAAATTTCAAATAAAAGTATTTATATTAATTCTCACTCGAGTAAAAACTAAATAAAACTCTATTTACTAAAAAAATATGCTCAAAGGGTCAGGTTATTAAAAATCTCTTGACATTCTAAGTAAATAGTTATATCTTATTTATTTGGTTTATAATTATAAAGGGTTTTTAAAATATCATAATTATAAATAAAAAAGTAAGATAAATTTAAATATCTTATAAATAATTAATTAATTTTGTAGATATATTAAACAACCTCCATACTTCCCATTTTTTTAAAATTCATGTAAATAAAGATACATTAAAAGACAAATGATCCCCAGATGTATTTCATGCTGAACAAGCACTCATCAGTTGGACCAGGTTACTATCTCATATATATCTCTATTATATGAAGAATATTTATCTAACAATTAATTAATTTTCAAAAACAGGAAAAATTATTATTGAAAAAACACATATAAATTAGATTGCCTTAAATGAAATATTGGTGAAATATACTATTCTGAAATAATAACATGAATATCAATTGTATTAGTAAATTGCTATCAAGTAAATAATTATTTAAAATTTTTGATCTCAACAACTGATTAAGTATCAAACATCTTGAGATTTAATCCATTTATGGAAAGAAAAAAATCCTTTTCCTGATCAACTAAATAAAACCATTCTACCTATTATTTTGAAGAATAACATTAATCTGATTTCTCTTTTAAGTAACTATGACTGTATTAAAAAAATTAAAAAACCAACAGATAGTAATATATGAGTTTTCTTTGAAATTAATGGAATAATTTATACTAGATCATTTAACATTATATGTTGTATGGCTGAAGGGCAAATTTGGCTAATATTATATGACATTAACTAACTAAAGCATATTTAATGTAAATAATCTTATTGCATACATTAGCCAAATACTCCTAACATTATTCATTGATATCAGCCTAATATTAAAAAAAGAATGGTAGTAAAAATCATGAAGTCAGATTTTTTTTCTTCATTTATTATTAGAATAATTAAAAAGAAAGTCTAAAAACTAATAATAATAAAGAAAAGTAATAATTCATGAGTAAGTTATACTTAAATATTGTTTCTTATGTTATAACTTATTATGTTTAGATTTGCATAAACAAATATTTATTTCTGCTATTGGTATTATTTTGCACCTTCATGTATATTAAGTCAATCTAATACTGTTCATGCCAGATCTAATACTGAACTTTTAAGAGGAGAGAATAATTTGTTTTGGCAGAGTGAACAAAATTTTAATAAAGGTAATGTGTATTCTTTATAACTTTTTAAACAATTTTTGTTAATATTTTTATTATTATCCTTTAATTTTTATACTAATATATGTTTCATGCAAAATATTAAGATGTTTTTGCTGCGGCAGAATTTCTACTGGATAGTGATGTAATAAATTCTCATTTTCCAAACTAATTACTTTAAATTTCTTGAGCCATCAGTCTTATACAATTAACTTTTTCTTCTTAATTTCTGCAACAAGTACATTATACTTCTCTCTAATGTTAAAAGCAGAATTATTATAAAATATTTAATAAATATTTCATTTAATTTTAAATTATCTTTGTAGATGTTATAAAGTTACAAATGATTGTAGGCAGTTAGGAAAGAATACCATTGACTTTTTCACTAAACCATACAGTGTCTACATTAAATAAAAATGGTAGATATAATTTCTGCCTTATACCTCTTTCTATTTCATTTGTAAGAAAGATATTTATTCCTATATATCTTTTCTGATTATATACACATTTCTAAGCAAATATTTTGTGCCAATGAAATAACACAATTTGTATTCAATGGCTTTTCAATGTAATAAAGCAAAAATTCCCTCTCTCATTATATATATATATATATATATATATATATATATATATAATGATCATGTAACCATATATATATATATATATATATATATATATGGTTACATGAATTACAAGTGTCAAACTTACTCCACCCACAACTTTGACACTATATCTACTCTATATAAATACAGTAATGATTTCAGGGCCAACTGATGAGTGCTTGTTTAGTACAAAATGCATCTTGGAAATCATGTATCTTTTATTGTATCTTTATTTATATGATTTAAATATACATATATTGTGAAGGAGATTGCTTTGATAATAGTTTGAAATTCTTGATTGTTATCTATATTGGGATTGTCTAAGTGCTGACTGGTTTTTAATGGTTACTTATAAACCCATTTAGCCTTGAACATTATTACATTTGAAAATTATAATTGCAATTTGTAATGTTATAATTGACTATTTATTAGTCTGCATTCAGAACAGGTTATATTTATTTGTTTAAATCAATTTTTTTGAATTTCTTTCTATCAATAATTTCATTCTCTGTAGGCAATTTGCCATCTTTAGTGTCTAATAAATATATGGAACCATTAGTAGAGGTGGGATTCCACCTCTATTGCTAAAAGGAGGTTGCCTTGACAACAGTTTGAAATTCTTGATTGTTGTCTATATTGGGATTGTCTAAGTATTGACTGGTTTCTAATAGTTATATATATATATGATGGACTAGCCAATTTATTGCATCATAAATAATGAGAGGTTGTTAAACAGTAGAAGTTTATGCATAGACAGAATAATAATCACTTAATAAAAATATGTTTAATTATTCCTGATTACATGTTGGTACTATTTATGTAATTGAATGGAAAATCAAATTGGTAGACTTCACCAACCACCACATTGTGTGACAAATATAATAATATGTGGCATACTTGCATTGCATAAACTAGAATGAGCATACTTTTATAAGATTAATCTTTTCTCAAAAATGTTAATTAACTACCATGCTAAGGCAACTGAATGGCATAGCTTAGATAAATAATGATGACTCCTCAAATTAAAGCCTTTATACCTATTACAAGATTTAACTCTGTTTAAATATGCCTAAATAAAATGCCTTAATCTACAAATATACAGATTAAATGCTAAATCATTATTTATCAATCTGTTCAAAAGTCAGCCAAACAAAAATGTGACTATGGCTTAAATTTATTTTTCATAATATCATCTGAACATCGACTAAAACCTTAACTTTTGGACTATAACCTACTAACTAATGTATCATTATTTAATGATTTCAACTATTATTTCTCATAACATTAGCTTTATTATGTGTGACAATTAATTATTCAGAATATAGAAATTGATATTTTATTATAACATACATATACTATTATTATATACTTCAAATAACAAATAGAATTAAGAATAGAGAAATGCAGAAGCTTTAAATTCAAGAATATAGATAATTTAATAAAATAAAATTTGAATGTGTAGAAATAAGTACTTCATGAATCAAATAATTAATAAATTTGTTGGCACATATAAATATTTACTTCAATAATTATGACATTAATTTTAAGTCTAAACTATATTGTTTATTAAATATTCTAATTGATTTCATATTTCTAATTTGATACATGTCAATTCAAAAATATTTACATAAAAAATATTATATTCTGTTAATATTGGACAGTTTATACCAACATAGTGATTTTATAAATAAATAAATAAATAATTATAAACAAAATATTATCCAGGTACATCCATATATAATTTATTAAGATATATATATAAATCGACATTTTGATCAGACCACACTGGTTATCTACTGGTTAACAAATATTATAAAGTAATTGTAGAAGTATTGCAAACACTTACATATAACAATAATGACCATTTTATTAATAGAAAATAGAAATAGTGATTATAAGAAATTATTTTAGATTAATGACTTTTAAAAAAAAAAATCCAAATAGAAGGTAATTTGTATGCATCATCACATTATGGCCTTTTAAAGCTCTCAATAATTTTTTCTGATCTGACGTTATTGGAAAGTATCATATCTGAATAATATTCTCATATTAGAAAAATCAATATTATGGCCTATATCTACAGCATAATATAGTGCTGCTAATGATGAGTGTTTTTAAATGTATTAATATGTCCATCTCTTCTAACATTGATGTTACAATTAGTTATGCCTATATAGGAATCTTTACAAATATTACATGGAATTCCATAAACTACAAATGCCTCAAGATAGATTGAGTCTTTAGGCTTGGTTATGTTGCTATTAATTTTTGATGAGTGATTTATGTTGTCTTTATATTATAATATCTTAGAATATGTCCAATATTGTCTGTAATACCTTTTATATAAGGATTACATACTCTAATAGTTTTTTTTTTGCTTTTTATTTTGATTGTTTAGGGTTTGAATTAAGGTTCAGTTTATAGTTTTATTATTATAGCCATTAATTGATAAAACATTGCTTATATGATTTATTTCATCTTTGAGATTTGATTTATCTAAAAGAAAGTTAATAGCTCTAGTAAAAAGAGTTTTTGCAACAAAAAATATTTGAGCTGGATGATGATGTGATGACAATTTTAAATATCTATTAGTGTATGTAAATTTTTTTGAAAATTGAAAAAGATAAAAGATTATTCCTTTGCTTAGTGAAAGTATATCAAGACAAAGAATTTTTCCTTCAATTTCTGTATTCATTGTAAATTTAATATTAGGATATATAGTGCTTGTATGTATAAAAAAATATGTAAGATGTTTTTACCATATTGCCAGATGATAAATGTATCATCTACATATCAGCCATATAAGAGATTTTAAAAAAGCTGATTCTAAAGCATGAATATCCATAAATAAATTAGCTATTACCCCTGATATGGGTGGGCCTGTGGAATACTAAAAGTCTGTTTATAATATTATTTATTATATATGAAATAAGTATTTGAAAGACAATATTTAATATTTAATTAATATGTTCTGGTAAATTGCATTGTTTAGAAATGATATTTAAAGCTTCATCAAGTGGAACATTTGTAAATAAAGAAGTAACATTGAACTGACTGAAACAGGGGTGGGCAATTGTTTTGGTTTGGGGGCCACTTTGTAGAAGCAGAGGTTATCAAAGGGCCATGTCGGAGACAACTTTGTGGGGGTGGAGGTTAGAGGAGGGCCACACCTTTTTCATGTCACAATAAACACACTGCTTTATTCTCTGTATTACCAAAGAAATATTTGTTTGTCCATTTTTCATTAACTCATGACTTTTATCACTGATTTTACATTTTTTCAGTGGGTTCATGGTTTCACTAAAGTTGAGAATTTATATATTTACTGTTGCAAAGACAAAATTGAAATTAACCAGATCAACTGGAAAAGCACTGCACATCATATCTGCATGGTGCATGCATATTGACATGGCCTTCTAATGAAAAATACGAGACAGATCTTCGGTTGTACATGGGAAGGAAATTTCAGTTCAAGGCAGATTTTTCTGACTGTCTTGGCAAACCGCATGTGGCTCAGGGTGCTATTTGTCCACCCCTGGACTAGAATATTGTTTATATTAATTTTTATATTTTTTATTAAAGAAATAAAATGTATAGAGTTTTTAACATATGATTTAATAGATGGAATTCTAGGTTTTATTACATTAGATAAATATCTAGCTAAAACATGAGTAGAAGATCTAATTGCACTCACTATTGGACAAAGGGGAGTATCTGTTTTGTGAATATTTGGAAGTCCATACAATTTTGGACAAATACACTATTTTTCATGAGGAATAATTTTATTTTTTATGTTGTTTTCAATTGGTGATTTGTTAATAATTGTTTTAGTAGTCTTTTCTAAATAGGTCATGTGATCTCTTTTTGATTTTTTTTTATAAATGTTATCCTTAAGTAAAGTTTGGATTTTGTGGTCCATAATAACTGTAGCATTGCCTTTATCTGCTGGAAAAATAATAATAGATTTGCCTGACTTTAGATTGTTTAGGGCTTGTCTTTCTTTTCTTGATATATTACCTTTTGGAAGTTTTAATTTTTTTAATATATTAGAAATTTCAATTTTTTCTTATCAGCTGTTGTAAATATATATATTATTTAAAAGGGGCCCCCAAACCCAAAAATTAAAAAAAAGAAAAACCCCCCCCCCCCCGGTGGGGGGGGGGGAAAGGAAAAAAAATATATATATATTACACATGGATGTACCCGGATAGTATTTCATTTATATCTGTAGCCCATGAAAATCTTCAATTTAATAAATAATACTCAAATTTTCTCTACCTCCTCCAAAGGTTGTTAAATATAAATGAGAATTAACAAAAAAAAAAATATTCATAAAACATCAAATATCAAATAATCAACAAATTAATGAAATAAAACAAATTGTTAAATATTATCAAAATTAACAGTGAAAAGGTTATGAAACTTGAAAAAAAAAAAATTTGAACATTCTCATCTAAAATTCAACTGTTAAAGTTTTTATGGATTTGTCTATGACATTAAATTTACTATCTTGTTTTAAAAACTAAAGGCACACAATAGACTGTTTTTGACATTTCAATTATTTACAGTCATTGCTTTTTGAGGAGTAATTTTTTTTTCTTTGGCAAATTTATTCTTATTCATTTTCTCAGGTTATTTTATTTTTTCATCATTTTCCAAAAGAGATTTAGAAGGCAGGAAATTTCCATTCATTTGACTATATCAAAAGTGCATATTCAAATATCTGCAGGAAAACTTTTGAATGCCAGATATATATGTTGATTAGATTGGTCACAACACAATTGATGTTGTTCAGTTACACATTTCAATTTTCACTTATGGTTAATAAATATTTTCCATATTGCTATTAGTAAGATAATTTCAGCTTTAATATGGATTTTAAGGATTTTATTTCATAGCAACTTTACTTGATACTAACACTCTCTGTGAATATAGCTTGCATGAATTTAATAGGAAACTACTTTCTTCTAGAATATCAACTATTACTAAACATATGAATTCAGGTCTTATATACTTTCTCATCTTATGATACAGCCTAGATAAAATATAAACGTCTTTATGTAATTAGAAGGGATTTGAACTCAGACTTTTAAACTCCCTTCATCTATTTATTCCATCTTATACAACTATTACACATGACCACATACATTTGAAAAAGATAAATGATCTCCAATATATCTATTTCATCCTGAACCATACTTATCAGTTAAATTAGATCAACATCTTCCACACACATATATAATCAGTGTTCAGTTTATATTAAGACTGCAAATCTTCAAACTTCTGAACAGGATTTAATCTCCAGCCTCCAACTTTTCAGCCACTTATATTATTGAAATCTGATGATAGTCCTACACATCACAGATCAGAGTGACTTAAAGTAAATATGGGTATAACAATAATACAGGCATCAAAAGGAGCTTTGAGCATTCCATCATCAGATTTTCAATGATATGGATGGCTGAAGAGTTGGAGGGTAGAGAAGATTGAAGTCTGTCCATTAAATTTGAAGATTTGCTATCTTAATATAAACTGAGCATTGATTATATATATATATGGAAGATGATGATCTGGACAAACTGATGACTGCTGTTCAGCATGAAATACATATATATTGGAGATCATTTATCTTTTTCACATGTTTGGGGTCATGTGTATCAGTTGTATAAAATGGAGTGAATAGATGTAGAGAACTTGAAAGTCTGAATTCAAATCCCTTTTAATTACAATGACATTCAGTATAGATAATATACTTGTATTTGTTAAGTATTTATTGAATTACAATGTTATTAATTAACTAAGTACAATTTTGTATATTTATAAATAAATCTTATTGTCCATTTCAAATTTATTTTATGAAGCTATTTTTAGTGAATTATCAACACTTCTATACTAGCTAATTATTAATGTAGCCCATTATAAAAAAATGTTTTCTTTTACATTTTTTTTCTTTTAAGTGAAACTATTAATATTATAGACTTTAATTTTTTTTTGCATAATAAATAAATTAATTACAAGTTTTAAATGAAGTCATTCATGACAAAAAAAAATGTAAAAATATTAAACCATGTTTAAATTTACTATATTTTATAGACATTTTTAAATGTATATTTTTACAGATTAATAATTATTAAATATAATAAATAATGTCTTAGTTACTTCACTAACACTCCATTGTGCTTCATTTAGTAACTTTAGATTTTATTGAATTTTGATTAAAAAATACTCATTTAATATGAGAAAGCTAAAAATATCAAATTATATTATACAAATGTGATACAGCATTCTTAGTACTGCTACAATATTTATAGTATATGAAATAATTTTTTGCTGCTCCAAAGGCATATTTAATCTGCATTTATATATCTAAGCTGTTCTTAAGTTAAAAACATATATAATCTATCTATTCAAGATCTCATAACATTATCTTACTCAAATGAAAGGTTAAGTTAATAATTTTTAAATCCTTATATTTCATTAAATTATATCTTTTTTCATAATGGAATTATAACTACTGAAAAAAAATCTAGTGGCGCTTTTCTATATCATACATTATATTGTAAATGTCAAACAATTTTTCCAAACTCTTTTTCTCTCAGAGTCGTCAATATTTCAAAAAAAATCTCATCACTTTTTTCCCTTTATCAACTTTTGTCTCAAACTGCTTTTACAATTATAACTTTTATTATTAAACAATTTATTTTATTTTTATCTGCATAACTTTCTTTTACAATTAAAATTGATTAAGATATATTATTTTTATCATATAGATTAATGATATATTTTTTGGAATTTTTACAATGTAACTATTTTTTTATTTACTATATATTTTTGTTCAATCATTATTTTATAATAAATAAAATTACATTTACATTTCCTTTATAATTCCTCTGTTTCTTTTTTAGGCACTCTTTCTTAATTTCTACTTCATATTTCAATTTACTATCAAGTCTTTTATAAATATTTCCATGTATCTTCTATTAAATACATATTTTTTTCATATTTTTCTCTTTACCACTATGTTTATCATCTTATTATTAATCCAGCACTTTTTTTTACATTTCTTCTGCCCCTATTAAAGCTTTTTAAAGAAATGTCTTGAATAATTTCCATATTTTATTTGAATTTACTGCATCTATTATATTCTTATTATTTATATTTATTTTTTATTCAACAACACTGAAAATTTTACATTAATATCCTGTTTTAATTTAAAAATTGTTCTCTTCTTTGTTATGTCAATTTATCTTTTTTTTTAAAAAAGTTAATCTCAGTTAAACTACTGTTAAGTTGTGATACAAATTAATATTACTTTCAAGATGTGAATATGCACTTGTAACTTTTTTAAAATCTTTTCCAAAGAGTATAATCTAATTGAAAAATACTCTTATCACATGGAGATTTTTATACTTAAATTATTTTCTTGTGGTTTTTAAGAATGTGTTTATTATTTCAATATTTCTTTTTACAAAAAAAAACACCTATCAGTATTTTAGTTATCATTTCTTAGCCCAAATCCAAAATCAATATTTTTAATTTTCTCTGATCATAGCACCACAGTTTTTCTCTATCCTATACAAGTATTTTATTGGTTTTAAAAATGTCTTTATATATATTCTATATTCCATCATCATTACATTAACAACTTGTTAGTGTGTATTCTTGAATAAAACCAGATTTTTAAAAATTCTGTTTATTCTTAAACTTAAAACAATACCTACACTACTGTGTTTTTATTTTACAGATTTTTTCTTCACAGCTAATTCATCTTGTTTCATGGCAGACTTAAAAATATACAATCTTTTTATTTCTAACAATAAATTCATCTATATTCTCTTCCTTATTCATGTAACCTTACCTAAATATTTTTCAATTATAATGGTGTCAGGAAGTTGATCATGCTTAATTGAAGTGATGTATTACAGAAGTCCAAGCCAATCACTGTTGAAGTATTTTTTAATTTGCTTTTTCTATTCACTTCAATTGTTTTTCCAAGCATCCCTATATATTAAAAAACCAATATCAATTTTTTAAATATGCAAAACTCCCATACAGTAGTACCATGCTGTGCAAGCCAGAGTAATCAATGGATGCAAGAAGATTTATGCATAAAATCTCTATCTAGGGTCTACTCATCCAATATCCCCAGACTAGTTTATAATTTGTGGCTTTCATCAATGAGGAACCTTGGACTGAGAGCACTGCACCTAATGTGACTCTCCAGAAGCCATCTTTTACCTTATTAGCTAACTATAAAACTGTGAGTGGGGATATTGGATGAGTAGGCACTAGATAGAAATTTTATGCACAAACCTTCTTGCATCCATTGATTATTCTGGCTTGCATTGAGTGGCACTACTGTATAGAAAGTTTTGCCTAATTTAACAGTTTGAGCAAGCATAAAAAATTGTGATCGTGTGATGTTTAATTGTTTAATCAATTTTTAAAAGTTTATTTTAAATCTGTGTATCTTTACAGATTTAATATTATAGAAATAACACCATTATTTAAATAAACTTCTTAAAAAATGATTGGTGTTTACAAATTGAAGTAATCTATCATCTCTTCATATTTGTTATATATTTTCTGACAATAAAAGTTTCAACAATTGATGATCATGCACTATTTATGACCCGAATAACACAAAACATGTTTTTAATCTAAGATTATCAATTATCATATTTCATTATGTTTCAATGGTGGTGTTTTTTTTTCTTTCATTACTTAGTGACATTAACATCTAGATATGCTTTTAAATATGTCACAGATACCAAAAATATTGGTAAATACAACTTTTTTTCCTTTTCAATAGTATAATCAATACCTATTCACATGAGTGATTTTTTTTAAACCCTATAATATTAATGTTTTATATATTTTTATAAAACTTTCATTATAGCATATAATTATTTTTTCTCATTTAGTTTGTCATTGTCACAAATACAATCAATGATTGTTCAACATAGAAATAAGAAAAGTAAAAAAGAAAAACAACAATAAAGATAAGTAGGGTAAATCAGAAAAACTTTATGAAAGATTGTTAGATATATGTATGTGAAATTTAATATAAATTGCTGTATCATAGAAGATGCATAATTAATATATTAATAAAACAAATTGCATTTAGTAGCTATTTTACTTATTAGTTATGCAGCCAAGATGTTGACTTATACATATAAATATATTGGCATTCAAATTTACAAGCAGAATGACTAAGAACCTAAATAAATTTAAGAAT